>QKWP01000066.1:477329-522123 GCA_003550325.1 Gigaspora rosea
ATTTTACTAACTGATTTATACTTCTCACTCTAAGTAAACTTGTTCAGTATCAAAAAAACATATATTTTTATTAGATTCAAACTAGTTTGCAAAATTTGGACTAGTCTGACCAAACTTATGATTGAGTTTGAGTTTAGTATAAAGTTTTAATAATAAAATTTAGAATTTGAGTCTGGTCTGGACCAGACCAAACCCGGACCCAAACCTAGAATTACTAGTTCATATGAACACCAGACTGAACCTGAACATGTTCATGAACTTATGAACTGAACCTGAACCAGCTCTAAAAGTTCAATACTAAACCTGAACCTGAACCTGAACTTAACCTAAGTTCAGTTCAGTTTAGGTACATAGGAACACTAATCCTAATTACTGTCTTTGCAATGCTTTTTACGAATAAAGCCATTTGTGCATATCCAGCATTTTTTGTTATAGGTTTACTACTTATTGGAAGACTAGTCGTTGCTTTTCCATCAATAATATTTCGATTTTCTGGATTTTCAATAAACATAATCGCAAGTTTTTGATCTTTAGTAGTTTGCTTGAAAGTTCTCTTTGGAGATTAAGATAACTTAAATAATATTTGTTAAGTGAAAGTTTAATAAGTTATATAAAAAATAATTTAAGTGAAATAATTTAAGCAAAGGTTCGGTAAGTCATATAAAAAAAATAATTTGAGCGAAGGTTTAGTTAAGAATATTGCAAAGGCTTAATAAGTAATTTGAGCAAAGGTTTGTAAGTTATAAAAAAATAATTTAAGTGAAGGTTTAATAAGTACTGTAATTTGAGCAAAGGTTTAGCAAGTAATTTGAGCGAAGTTTTAGTAAGTAATTTGACGAAGTTTTAGTAATAATTTTTGAGTAAAGGTTCAATATATAATTTGAGATTTGAGCGAAGGCTCAATAAGTTATATAAAAAATAATTTGAGTAAAGGTTTAATAAGTAATTTGAGCAAAGGTTCAGTAAGTAATTTTGAGTAAGGTTTAGTAAATAATTTAAACAAAAATTTTATTATTTACTTTCCAATTTCAAAATTTCAATACGCAAATAAGATTTTTTAACAAATTACATACCAGATATGTATTACTATTCTGATTCAGATATTGTGCGACTAGATTATATGATTACTGTTGCTAGTTGTTTAGTTGATTAATATAGACTAGTTAGTTGACACCTAATGATTAATCGTAATCGAACTAGTTGATAATAAATCGATTAGTTAATTAAAAATTTTTTAAATCGGTTAGTTGAAAAGTTGTCAACTATTCAATTTTTCAACTAACGATTTGGAACACTACCTGGGCACCCAACTATATCCAATAACTCTAAGACCTATACCTCTTCTACCCTCTTCAATAGAGGGTGAATAGGAATAGGAATTTTCGACAAAGCTAAACTTGCGTTGAGCTAGCAGCAAAAACAAAAGATACATAACAAACCTCTATTTTACCCTTATACATCCATTTTCAATGACCACATACACCTTCATCAGTCATTCAATACTCATCACTCAATATATCACTCTATTCATCAAACAATATACCACTCTATTCATACCAGGAACATAAGTGTATAGTTTTACTGGCATCTAAATCGAAGGCAAAATCTTAAAGCTAATTGGTGTACATTTTTTCTCATAATCATTACCTGTTTTATGTAACATAAAATTTCTAATTTAGAGGGAGGTTAAAGCGAAGTAAAATGTAGTTAGGATGTTTATATATTTATATCAAGAATATGGCAGTTTATGCAGCATGTAGATCATGTATTAACTTTCACTCTAACCCAACCCAACAATTTCATGTATAAAACATCATAAATTGGTCATAAGATAATTATATCAGATATATTGCAAAAATTTGTTCTTCTTTAGTAAATAATAATTGATATCATTATTACAATCAACGGTTTGCTATTTAAAGTAAAGTTAGTTTTAAACTTTTATTAAAAAATAATTCATAATACCAGTATGATAACATGAAATGTGAGAGGGATGGTTCTGCTCAACTTTTTTGATACACTACATTGATTTTTGAAAAATCCTTTTTGGTTGGAATAATGATTTCATTTATTCACAATTACAATATACTAGTAAGATCATATGAAATGTGTGAGAGATGGTTTAATTAATGTTTTTGGGCGTGGCCTATACTGATTTTTACAGAATCCTTTTTTAGTAGAAGTAATGGTTTTCATTTATTTATTTTTGGAAGGAGTCAACATTTTTACATATACTGTAACGTCATAAGTTGATTATACAATATAATGCAAATATGACATTATACCAGTACGATTACATTGCATGTATAACATAAAATATGTAGAGGGATGGTTGTATTCGACTTTATCTATGTCACCTATGCTGATTTCTTCAAAATTCTTATATAGTAAAAGTTATGCTTATTGTTTAGGCTACTCCAATTTAAATTTATGTTTAATATAATCCCCTCTAGATTGAGCAAATTATGGAGGGGAGTTAAATAACATATATATATATATAACTTTTAGATTCAAATTTCACTTTTCATATTACTAAAATGAACCCATACAGAAAGATTACCAAAATTAGAGTAGCTGCATGATAAAGTTATGCTAAACCTAGAAACATTTAATAAGTTAGTTAGACTTAATTAGTAAAATTTTATGAATCATAAGATTTTATAGAAATTATTAATAAAATTTTATAAATTCTTATTATACACAAATTTTTATTAATTAATTCTAACTTTATGCACTAAGTAAACATTTACAGCACTTAAAAATACATCAAATTGGCAGGGTTAGTTTTATTTTACTTGAAATTTGGATAATAGACACATAATTTTGGATTTTTGATCAAAGAAGTCAAATTTAAGCATCTTTTTTCCGAATTTCAAGTAAAATAAAAACAAGAATGCTGATTTAATGTATTTTTAGGCTCTGAACAAGTTTACTTAGTGAATTAAGTTAGAATTAATTAGTAAAATTTTATGAATCATAAGATTTTATAGAATTTTATTAATAAAATATTATAAAATCTTATAATACACAAATTTTTATTAATTAATTCTAACTTTATGCACTAAGTAAACGTATTCAGCACCTAAAAATGCATCAAATTAGCGGAGTTATTTTTATTTTACTTAAAATTTGGAGAATAGATCATAATTTTGGATTTTTGATCAAAAAAGACAAATTTAATTCGTGATCCGCCTAAGAACCAGTAAAATAACATAGTAAATCGTAGGAAAATTAACTATTGTTTTTGCCTTTTTCGGAATCTGGAGTTTTCAAAAGTTCAAACCGATTTTCTACTAAGTAAACATCTTCTTTAAATTAAATAAAAATATAAAGAAGAAAATTCCAGTCATAATGGCAGTTAAATCATTAAAATCAGCCCAGTGGATCACAAGATATGAGCATTTTTGTCTTTGCGACTATATGTATAAACAAAAAAGTAAACATATAATTGCAAAGACAAAAATGCTCATATCTCATGATCCACTAGGCCGATTTTAATGATTTAATTACCATTATGCCCAAATTTTCTCCTCTACAACTTTTACTTAATGCAAAAGAAATATTTGCTTAGTAGAAATCAGTTTGTCCTTTGAAAAACTCCAGATTCCAAAAAAGGCAAAAATACATAGTAAACATATCCCCACTATTTACTATGTTTTTTCACTGGTTCTTAAACAGATCACGAATTAAGCATCTTTTCTCCAAATTTCAAGTAAAATAAAAATAATTCTGCTGATTTAATGTATTTTTAGGTTCTAAATAAGTTTAATTAGTGCATGTAGTTAAAATTAATTAGTAAAAGTTTGTGAATTATAAGATTTTATAGAATTTTATTAATAAAATTTTTAAAATCTTATAATACACAAATTTTTAATAATTAATTCTAACTTTATGCACTAAGTAAACATGTACAGCACCTAAAAATACATCAAATCAGCAGGGTTATTTTTATTTTATTTGAAATTTGGAGAATAGATGCATAATTTTGGATTTTTGATCAAAAAGTCAAATTTAAGCATTTTTTCCTTCAAATTTCAAGTAAAATAAAAGCAATACTGCTGATTTAATGTATTATTAGGTTCTGAACAAGTTTACCTAGTGAAATAAGTTAGAATAATTAGTAAAATTTTATGAATAATAAGATTATATAAAAATTTTATTAATAAAATTCTATAAAATCTTATGATTCACAATATTTTACTAACCAATTCTAACTTATAGCACTAGATAAACTTGTTCACAGCTTAAAAATACATTATATCAGCAGTTTGTTTTTATTTTTACTTGAAATTTGGAAAAAAGATGCTTAAATTTGTCTTTTTTGATCAAAAATCCAAAATTATGCATCTATTCTCCAAATTTCAAATAAAATAAAAATAACTCTGCTGATTAGATGTTTTAGATATTGTACATGTTTACTTAGTGCATAAATTTAGAATTAATTAATAAAAATTTGTGTATAATAAGATTTTATAAAGTTTTATTAATAAAATTCTATAAAATCTTATAATTCATAAAATTTTACTAATTAATTCTAATTTATTTCACTAGGTAAACTTGTTCAGAGCCTAAAAATACATTAAATCTGCAGAATTATTTTTATTTTACTTGAAATTTGGAGAAAAGATGTCTAAATTTGACTTTTTTGATCAAAAATCCAAAATTATGTATCTATTCTCCAAATTTTAAGTAAAATAAAAATAACTCTGCTGATTTGATGCATTTTTAGGAACTGAATATGTTTAATTAGTGCATAAAGTTAAAAATAATTAATAAAAATTTGTGTATTATCAGATTTTATAAAATTTTGTTAATAAAATTATATAAAATCTTATGATTCATAAAATTTTACTAATTAATTCTAACTTCATGCACTAAGTAAACTTGTTAGTACCAAAAAATAAATATAAGTATATTCAGACTCAGACCAGTCTGTATAAAATTTAGAGTCTGAGTCTGGTCCGATCCTGGACCGGACCTGAACCAGACCTATTCTGATTCTGGCCGGACCTAAACTGGACCTAATCATTTGTTGTTTAAGTCCTCCTAAAAAATTTTGAACTTGTAATATTAAACAAAGAATTAAATTGGAGTGGCCTTATCTGTTATTGGAAAGAAGTTAATTTTTTAATTTCAAATGATGCGATTGGATTAGATATGTCATTCTGATGAAATGGTTATGTCGTTTTCTGTTGATTGTTATTTGAAAAGTGTTAAGAGTATGTGCATATATAGTGTACGAAGGAAAATTAAACTTACGATCGATAAATATTAAATATTAAAATATTCTGGTTTACACATCGCTTGGTATTATGAGTTTGAATTTTTTTCTTTTCTTTATTTTTTTATAATATGTAACAATTGTACTGGAATGATCATATGCATGCGTAATGTGTAAATGAGTTCAACTTTTCTGGTAAGTCTAATGCGAAAGAGCCTTATGGTGAGAATTGTGATTTCTGTTTGTCTGCTTTAAAGGATTAAGACCCTTTGATTAGGTATAATTATTAACAACGGTATTTATTCTTATATGCATGAAAACATATGAATATATGAATATATATGTGTATGTTGTAGCAAATATTTTGATTGATGTAAAATTTACAAACGATTATAGCCATTATTGTGATTTAATTACTTACGAATGAATGGCTTTATTAAAACATGAAACCGTATTATGTAACCAAATTTAAAATAGATGTCGATAGATATTATCATTATGATTATATTTGTATGATTATTATGATGAACATTATGACTATTTTGACTATACTAGAATGATCACATGAAATTTATCATTATGACATTAGATTATTGATTTCAAAAATGATGCACAATTGATCATTAAATTTTAAATTCATATTTTTTTAGAATTTTGCATTTTTGTCGTGGCTTCATTGTTCATAAGATATTCTGTTGTTTTTTTGACGTTGGGTTCGTCTTTTGCTTAGTAACTAGTTTTGTTTTGCCTTGGCCAATTTACTTGGAATCACCTCAAAGGCATCACATTTTATTGATATTTGTTTTACCAATAAGCTTATTTTATAAATGATCAATTTACAGTTAAGTTGTTTTGTAAATAATATGGTTTACTGACGACTCATTTTGCGAAGTAATTCTAATCATTATTATTATTATTAAATGTAGAACCAAGTTGCATAAGTTATTGGTTAATTAATATAAACTCATTTTTAAACTAATCATCTACAAAATAAGCTTGCCAGTAAAACAAATTTTGATAAAATGAAGTGTCTTTAAAGTGACTGTTGATTTGCAGATTTCTTTGTAATGAACAATTATCGGGAGCCACAGTAATTTGGTGAGTTTGTCAAATGCAAGATTTGAAGACTTTATAGAATTACATATTCGATTTGTCACCTCAACCTTTGATGCGGGTATTTTTTGTTTAATGTTGTAATTGTATCTGATAATTGGAATCGAATTACTAAAAGATCATTCTTTTTTCTAGAGAAATATATTATTGCTTGTTTAGTTATTGGTAAGTACAAGTGGGTTCCACAACCATTTGGGCAATGCAAGGGCCTCTTATTTGTTAATTAGGCACTATAGCTGCAATGATAGTACAAGGGGTGAGTATGAAGTTTATTTCAGTTCACTTTAACGATTGTGTTTCAAGTGTAAATATTGTTGACCTATAAAACATCACAAAAACGGGCATAACTTTTGAACCAGTGATCTAAATTCGATAAAACCACCACCATTCGACTCAGCTCGCAGAGACGGTTCGAATGAGCTATAGTACGTCCCTGTACGACCTCTGGTTACCAAGATAGGAATTGGCAAACATTTACTCTTATACTTATTAATAGATCAGCAATCTGATTGGCTAGGAGATTGCTGCGGGCAAAAATCGTAGATCTGACATATTTGAAAGATGTCATATTTATAGCTTATATTCTAGATATCTCATATATTATATTTATATCATTTATTACATATATTATATTCATACTAGTTATACTATATATTTTATTAATAATAGTTGTAGTATATATTACACATGTAAAAGGTATTGACCGTTACATTTGTAAAATTTCAAAAAGTATAAAAGCGACCGATGTGGACCACAAGTTCAACATCGAGTCTTCATACTCTTTAAATAATAAAAACAACTATTAACTACACAAATCAAACAGTTATAAGTATCCTCATATACTTTTAATTGTAGCCTCTTTCGTAATTGCAAATTGCCTTAAATCTTCTTTGTTAAGTTTTCTTAAAAACGCCATACTGACTTAGATATACCACAGTAACAAAGTTTGAAGTTACACAAAGTGTTCACTGTCTAAGATCACTCTAGTTACCTAATATCTTTGAAGAAGTGGATATAGGATAACAATATGGTGGTGACTGTGAGATACTTTCTCCACCTGTGCTGAATTTTGGAAAAATAAAATTTGAAACGTTGACTTCGTGGAACGTTTGCCACTAAGTAAAGTCAATCAATATTGCTCCGATTGAGCTGAAATTTGGACTGTATATCCTTTGGACGATTCCGCATCTTTTGTACTAAGCTTATCTTAGGACGAAAACGCCTCTGGAATCCGTAAATCGTGTTGACGGCATTTTTGGACGTCAAGAAAGAAATTTTTGGTCACGTGACATACTTCGCAAAACTATCGTTCGGAATTAAATACTGAAGTATAACCAACCAAACCAACTTGAAATTTGATGCCTAGAAGAGGTATTGCAACCCCAAATACACCTGCACACATTGAAAATACTCTTGCCTGGAAAGCTCCTTTCTACAAGAAATATCTTGAACAAGAATTGGATAAACTTGTTGACTCTTCTGAACAAAAAGATGGAACTATTGTCTTCTCCCTGAAAACTCTCAGATTAGCAGACTTATATTGCACTCAATTAAAACAAACTCAAGCTTTTGACTGTTAAAATTTTTTTATTTTCTTCTCATTTTCTTTATTATTATCATTTTTATTTATTATTTTATGCAATTTAACTTTGACGGATACATCTTAAAACTATTTATACATCAACAAGAATATTTCTTTAACTCCCATTTAAGTCAAACAGACGACTCTTGTAACATCTGCTACTCAGTAACTACTGTTATTCACAGAAATTTTCAAAATTTCTATCAGTGGTATTGTGCTGAATATCCTGCTAGTGACTTCTTTGGAAAATCTTTAGAATATTTTCATCGACTATCTCAAATTTATACCCAATTTAACTTACTCCAATATAAAAATACAGTCAACCCTCCATAATTGCAACTCGTCCTACAATGTGCATTTAGAGTGAGCCAATTAAATTGCAGCTTTAAAAATTTGATTATCAAGTTTGTGTAACTTCTACTTAAACTGTATAACCTATTTTAAATACTAAAATTTGATTTGCTACGTGCATTTAGGGAGGTTAGTGTAATATAAAATGTTATTCAAGAGAACGTGCATTTACAGAATATAGAACGTGCATTTAGAACTAATAACATCTTACGGAATAGAAAAAAACGTGCATTTAGGGGAGTATTGCATTTATTTAGGTTGCATTTATGGAGGTCTGACTGTACTATTTTCAAACTTATATTTAGCTTTAGATATTCATCTTCCCCTGGTAACCTTACTAGTATTATACATAGTATTGCAAGTTTAACTATCTATACAGGTTGTTTTTACAGAAACCCATTTACTTTACCTGCTGAACTTGAAGACGGGGACTGTCTACACAACGATTTTGAAGATTATAGTGACTCTTTTGAGAATCTTTTTACTTTAACACCTGTTCATACACCACCATTTAGTCCTATTTTTCTACCTGCAAGACTACCTACTCCTCACCCACTATCTATTAACGCAATGGCTAACACTAATGATGTTTTGCACTATTTAAGAGAAAATGAAAAAGTAAACATGTTATTGAGAATTGACCCATTTAAAGAAGATGGAACCCAAGACCCTCTCACCTGGCTTGAAGATTTTAACAAAGCCCACAAGCAAACAAATGGAATTTTGCTAGAAAAAATGACATCCTTGCTGCCTACCTAAGAGATAATGCCGATGATTGGACCACAACTGTTCCTGACTATGCTGATGGTGGAACTGATTGGAACGCTGTAGAAACTGCCTTTAAAACCTCTTTCTGTACCCAACAATGGTACAACAAATGGCTTAGGAATCTGGATTCATTAAAACAAGGCCCTGAGGAATCTATTGACTCTTATTATGCTAGATTTAAAAGATTAGTTAAGAGAGTTGATACCCAAGCAGCGCAACTCTCCGATGCTTAAAAATTGTTTTATTTCAAAAAGGGTTTACGCCCTGCAATCCTACCAATACTTCTTACTCATGCTCCTAATAATTTAGCTAGGCTTCTTGAACTTGCTAAAACCTATGAGCAAGGAACTGACTTCGCTACTAATGCTAACCCTGGCCCAAGTAATCCTAATGCCACTGCTTATAAAAAGGAAATTAAGGAACTTACCAAGCAAATGAATCAAATGTCATTAAACTATGCAACTATTGCATCTGCCTTAAGTGTCCAAACTGAGCCAACCTACCATCCAAAACCATCCAATCAATCCTACCAGAAGCTCAGGCCTACCAATAACTCTCGATCCAATGTTGTTTGCTACAGATGTAGTGAAAAAGGACACTTTGCAAGAGATTGCATGTCTGAACGTTTATCAACCAAGGAACAACGTTACCAAATGACCAATAGAAACCAGAACAAACAAAGAATTCATTATGCTACTGCAGAGAAAGATTACTCAGAAGAAGAGGAAATCTATGTCACCCGTGCCCCTCATCCTAAACCTTACAATACTAATCGGAAAGTGCAAAAAGAAGCACAAAAAAAAATCCAAAAGAAGTCAGAATCACAGAAAGAAATAAAATTGAGAAACAGAGCTATTTATGTAGAAGAACCTAAATTTGAGAACATGGTAGAATAACCCATTGAACCTCCTAAACCTGTCAAACCCACTAGGAAAAGAGTCCAAAAACTCCCCTCTGTAATTGATCATTGGAACCTTATGACATCTCCAAAGATCTTTTGAACAGACCAGCCCAAGCTACCTATGGACAGTTGCTCCAATATCCTAACCAATGGAAATATCTCGCCCAAACTTTAAAAAGAAACAATGCCCCTGTTACTAAAGCCAACCATGTGGAATTAGGACCCAAACGAAAGACTGTGGCAATGAGATGGCATGTCAACATCAGAGGACAACCTGTAGTCGCTATCCTTAATTCTGGTGCTGCCGTTAGCATCATTACTGCCAAGTTAATGAAGAGATTAGGGTTAAAAATTAACCAAAACTCAAAAACTATCGTCGTCACTGCCAACAGAGCCAGAGAAAAAGCATTAGGCTCTATCACTGATATAAAGATAGCTCTCCAGGATATTGTCATCCCCATTGACCTACAAGTAATCGAATCCAAAGATGAAACCCTCTTGTTGGGAACTGACTGGTTCAACAAATCCAGAGCAAACCTTGACTTTGACAACCATACCTTAAAAATTCGCTACCTTGAAAAAGAGCCACAATTTACACAACTCATGTGAGTGGAAAACTAGTACCTGATGAATTTGAAGAGTTTACCGATGAGAAAAAATGGATAGATGAAATTGAACAAGATCAAGAAATGGAAACATACTATACAGAAGAAGGAAATCTAGAAGATGAGGATTTTTCTATAACCTCTGGATTGAGGTTATTAACGAAAAGAACCCAGCAGCCTATGTTGCATTAACTTCTGACATTGAAATCCCACCCTCCACTCTACAAATTAACACCTCCCTAACTAACTCTGAAAAGAAGATTGCTAAAAAGATTCTTCTTAACAATTACCACATCTTTGCAGAAAACATCTCGGAAGAAGAACAAACCTTGGAACTTGGACAAACAACTGAAGTCTGCCATGAAATTTATACTCCGCATGCCAGCCCAATCAAACAACGAGCCTATAGAGCTTCACCTGATGATCAAGAATTTCTTAAAAATGAAATTGAAGAGATGGAAAGACGAGGAATTATCAGAGAATCATGTAGCCCATGGTCCTCTCCTGTGGTTATTGTACCCAAAAAGAATGGAAAGAAGAGACTTTGCATTGACTATCGAAAGTTAAATGCAGTTACAGAAAAGGATGTTTACCCTCTCTCTGACATCAATGAAATTTTATCTGTCTTTGAAGGAGCCCAATGGTTCACTAGTCTGGATCTAGTCAGTAGATATTGGCAAGTCGCTGTAAAAGAGAAGGATAAAAAGAAAACTGCCTTTATCACCAGACAAGGAACATACGAATTCAATGTAATGCCCTTTGGATTATGTAATGCCCCTGCAACATTCCAACGATTAATGGACAAAATCTTGAGACCATTTATTAACAAGTTTGTAGTAGTTTATCTGGATAATATTACTATCTACTCAAAAATATTTAAAGAACATTGTGAACACCTCCAAACTGTATTCAAAATACTACAAGAAGCTAACCTGAAATTAATCACAGAAAAGTGTTTCTTCTTTTTAAACGAATTAAAATTCCTAGAACATATTGTAGGAAAAGATGGAGTAAAACCTGATGAAGAAAAGATAGCCAAAGTAAAAAACTTCCCAATGCCTACCACTGTTCGTCAAATTAGAGGATTCTTAGGACTTGCCTCCTATTACAGAAAATTCATAAAAGGATTCACCAAAATTGCTAAACCTTTAAACCTCTTACTACAAAAAGACCAACCTTATCATTAGGGAAATGAACAAGAGAATGCCTTTCAAACTCTTAAGAACCATCTTATTACTGCACCAATCTTGCAGTATCCTGACTTTAAACAGCCCTTTTATATTCATACTGATGCTTCACAATCTGGTCTAGGAGCTGTACTTGCCCAAATTGATGAGGACAAAAGAGAACATGTTATTGTCTATGCTAGCAGAAGCCTCTCCAAAGCTGAACAAAATTACTCAGCTACAGAACTAGAATGTCTTGCCGTAGTATGGGCAGTGGAACATTTCCATCAATACCTAGGAGGAAATCACTTTTATCTCATTACTGATCATGCAGCCTTGAAGTGGCTTAGAACTACCAAACTAGTTGGCAGAAGAGCCAGATGGATTATGTGCCTTGAACCATATAACTTTACTATAATTCACAGAGCAGGAAGAAAACATAATAATGCTGACTCATTATCTAGAATGTATGAAAAAGATGAACAATTTGAAGAAGAACAGGAGGTTAATTTCTTTGATCTATCTACTGAGGAAGAAGCATGGGAAGCTGCCCTCACCGGAAACCCAATTACCCTTCCTATGGATGAGGATGAAGTAGAGATATTCTACTTGGAAAATAATGAGAAACCTGATAATGAGGAAGTACTCTCTGAAATTATCGATCTTTATTTAGAAAACACTTGGGAAGATATTGAACCACTCCCACTAAATTACCCAATGACCTACATATTAACCGATGAAGAGCTAGCATTAGTCTATCTAAATAAAGAATATGATAATAATGAAAGAAAAACAATCTTTAATGATCAAAGTGATTTCGACAATTTTAAAAACTTAATAGAGACTCTTAAATCTCAAGAAGTTGACGAACTTGAAAGATATAACCAGGCTATTGACTGGGTACTACAACAAAAATGAAAAAGAAGACATAGACATCACCAAGAAAGCTAGCAGATACATTATGACCGTCTAATGGAAACTGCACATAAAGAAGATGATTCAGAACTTGATGTTGGATCTCTTCCCGAAGTCTACCCAAAGACTTATGCCCTACTGATAAAAGAAATAGAACTGCTTTGTCAATATGAAGTCTATAAAGCAAATACTATTACCTTCTTCAATCAACAAAGTCATATAGAATTCAATGACCTGATGAATACTCTTAACACCAATTATACAAGTGAATTTGAGAAATATGAAAGTGCTCGAAAATGGAGATTAAAATATGATCAAGAAGAAAAACAGAACGAATTGCAACTTGAGCAAAAAGATTCTGAAACACAAAGAGAAGCTCAAACCTTACAAGATCTCGAGATTGTCCAAAGAACATTGCATGACGATCTATCCCCTGCTCTTCTTGAAAATATTTGACACTACGAAACCATGATCTTCTCTTCTAACGGGATTGTATATGACAACCAATTTTGCACTTGGTATTACATAGAACACATTAGTAAATGATTTAGTGGAAAAGCAAAGAAAAAGGGCTTACCAGAGATTGGAAAGGTCCCTGCACCCAATGTTGGTATGGAAATAAACTTTACAGCCCTTGTGATGAATGCTCTATCTGTTATGTTGAGTTACGGCTCTGGGCAACAATCAAACGGTACCCTATTGAAACTATAGGACCATGCTATTGGAGTACCCCAGATGACGATTTTGAAGAAACCCCATCCTTCCCTGAACCCTGTCCCTATGAATTATTGCCTCTAGAACCCTTATTTGGACAACAATCTGAACCTTTGATTATTCAACAAACTAATACTAATGTCCAAGTAAACTATTTTGTTATCCAAACCGATTATAACTTAATGAATACTCCTTGGTGGTTACCTTTGTTAGAAATACCCTCTCAATGATTATTGGATGAACACAATAATTTCTCATCCACTTACCTTTGTAATTCTGTTTGGTGGACAACACCTAATCCTACCTCTTATAATTAAAACTTTATATAATTACTTTGAAACCCGACAATAAATTCAATCCAGTCTAGGTCGTCGGTATCCTAGCACCCCTTTCAAAAAATGAAACCAGAACATTATCAAAATTTAAAAACATTTTTAGAAACAGCAACCTACCCCTCACAATTTTCAAAAACCCAAAAAAAACAATTGAGAAAGAAAAGCCAATACTTCTGCATTAAAAACAATCAATTATACAAAAGAAACAAGAAACAAAGTCAAAACTCTCTAAAAGTAATACAAAAACATGAGATCGAATCTGTCCTATACCTCATGCACAACCATCCTCTTGGAGCACATTTTGGAACTGACAAAATGTTTGATAAAATCAAAAGTCGATACTATTGGCCTCAAATGTATGAGCATATTCGAAACTATGTGAAAACCTGTGATAGTTGTCAAAAGAGAGAAAAATACAGACAACATGGCCCTTTCCATCCAATTGAAGTAGAAGTACCCTTTGACAAAATTGGACTTGATTTTGTTGGACCCTCCCTTCTACTACTCAAGGAAATAAATATATAATCATTGCAATAATTATATGACCAAGTATCCTAAAACTAAAGCCGTACCCAATGCAACGGCTCAACAAACTGCTGATTTTATTTATGAAGACATCATTTGTAGACATGGATGTCCTAACTTTATACTCTCTGATCGGGAAACTCATTTCAATAATTTGCTAATCGAAGGCTTGATGCAGAAATTCCAAATTAAACATCTGCTCACTACTCCTTACCACCCCCAAATGAATGGACTAGTAGAACGTTTTAATAGGACCTTATGTGAATCCTTGGCTAAATTGGCTAATGAAAATACAGAATGGGATAAATTAATACCTTCTGTCCTATTCTCCTATAGAAGTTCTAAACATGCTACTACCAAGTTTACACCCTTCCTATTGACCTATGGCAGAGAGCCGAAATTGCCTATATTTGAGCAACAATAAGTCTTAAAAGAAAATCTTTTAACAAGATTGTACACCATTATTGAAGATTTACCCGCCAAAAAGGAACAAGCCAAGAAAAATGTTAAAAAGGCCCAACAACGACAAAAGTTCTGCTGGGACAAAAAGTTAAAGAAAGTTCGACGGTTATTCGAAAAAAAAGAACAAGTACTGTGCTATGATGCATTAAGGTATAAACATTTCACAGTAAAATTATTACCAAAATGAAAAGGACCCTATTTTATCTATAGTAAAGTAGTACCAGATGTTTATAAACTTCGTAGCATGGATGGACAAGTTTTAGAAACACCAATCAATGCCTATTTACTAAAAAAGTACTATACCTGTCAAATATGGGACTCCATGATCATTATATAGAACGTTTTATTTTTTTTATTTCTTTTTATTATTTTTATTTTTATCTCTATTATTTGAATAGCTTTTAAAATGACAACTTTAGTAGAATTAGTTTTGAGAGAACTAGAAGAAACAGATCCAGCTAACATTAATATCAAACCGCCCCTTATGATCGAAGAGATAAAACTAAAATCAAAGTTCGAAAGACCTATCAAGCACTAATGGACACAGCAGACTTAGAAACAATGAAGTTAATCGAATCAAGTCTCTGGTTTATGCCTACTATCTGGGGGAATTACTAGCAAACAAGCCAAAAACCCTGGCTCAACAAATGGTTTTGGCTAATCTCCTAACAAAGCATTATAAAAAAGCGGCCACTCGCATTTATAAAATATTCTCTCCATATGGCATAGAAGCTATTTATAGAACAAAGCACTTGCTTCTATCTAGCATCCCAAGATTGAGAACCTCAGATCTTTACTTTCTTTGTTGAGTTCTCATGGAATTCGAAAATAAGTCTGGGAGAATATTGACCTATAAAACATCACAAAAACGGGCATAACTTTTGAGTCAGTGATTCGAATTCGATGAAACTACCACCATTCGACTCATCTCGCCGAGACGGTTCGAATGAGCTATAGTATGTTCCTGTACGACCTCTGGTTACCAAGATAGAAGTTGTCAAACATTTACTCCTATACTTATTAATAGATCAGCAATCTGATTGGCTAGGAGATTGCTGCGGGCAAAAATCGTAGATCTGACATATCTGAAAGATGTCATATTTATAGCTTATATTCTAGATATCTCATATATTATATTTATATCATTTATTGCATATATTATATTTATACTAGTTATACTATATATTTTATTAATAATAGTTGTAGCATATATTACACATATAAAAGATATTGACTATTACATTTGTAAAATTTCAAAAAGTATAAAAGCGGCTGATGTGGACCCCAAGTTCAACATCGAGTCTTCATACTCTTTCAATAATAAAAACAACTATTAACTACACAAATCAAACAGTTATTAGTATCCTCATATACTTTTAATTGTAGCCTCTTTCATAATTGCAAATTGCCTTAAATCTTTTTTGTTAAGTTTTCTTAAAAACGCCATACTGACTTAGATATACCACAGTAACAAAGTTTGAAGTTACACAAAGTGTTCACTGTCTAAGATCACTCTAGTTACCTAATATCTTTAAAGAAGTGGATATAGGATAACAATATGAAGTTTAATTCTGATAACTTTATTGTTTGTATAATTAGGCCATGCAAAATTAATTTACGTTTTACATTATCTGCTGACCCATTTTGTCAATTTTTTAATTTTATTTCTTTTTTTAGATCCCAATTGTGCCAATTGTTCAATTTTTGATATTTATTTTTTCCCAACCTTCTTATCCGGTGGTGATGACCTTAATTTTTCATAATTGTCTGATAGGACTCACAGAAAAAATATAATTGCTAACCAAAATTTTCATTTCTTATTGTGCAAACCTTGTACCTTAAATGTAAGTATTATTCTATTAATTTATAGTTAAAAAAATCCAACCATCCGACCTATGTTTTCAGATTCATTGTAATGCAAACTAAATAATAAACTTTACATGATCTTAACCGAATCAGTATGAAGTTTATTTTGTTCACTTTGCTGACTACGTTTCAAGAAAATGTATGAATATTTATCATAATCATTTAAATTCTGTTAATAGCAAACATGCTGTCAAAATGAAACCTATCTGAAACTAGTTTAATAAGGGTTCTAATCTGAAACTAGTTTCAGATTTTTTAAAAAAAATCAAAACTCCAAACCCGAAACCCCAAACCTATAATCTGAAACCAAAAGCTATAATCTGAAAACTCAAAAATATAATATTGAAACCTTTAAAATTTATTATAAAGTTGATTTATTTTTAATGAACCCAAAATGTAAGATCATTTTTGAATAAATTATAATATTATATAGATCATTTTTTTAATTATGTTGTTTTTCACTGCCTCAGTTTGTTCAGGTTTTTTAAAGCTGGTTAACTTTATTTTTAGTATCATACCATTATTACAACTGATTTCAAAATTCTAGGGTGATAGAAAAAATTGCAATTGATGAATCAATAAGTATTTGATGACATTTGATACCAACAATTAATTTAATTCTGCAGTAACTTATTAATTCTATCATTAGTAAATATGGGTGTACTAATTACTTATTATTACTTGATATTGTATCTAGTTTTTATGTAGTAAGTAAAAGAACTGATGCTTGTAAAAGCTACCTTGTTGTCAGAATATAAACTCTGGAATTATACCTTTCATGTTATACTTGTGAATAATAACAACAAAAAGGACTGCACGCATACAATATATTGTTGGATACATTCCAGCCCAAATAGCACTGGATATTCAAATTTTATTAGATTCTTTAAAGAGATATAACTTATACATCAATGCGATTAATATATATTGAAAAGATACATAGCATACATTAGTGTATTTAAAAGAGATATATAATACATTAATGCAATAAATGTATATGGAAGTTCAAGTAGTTTTTGGTGTTCAGGTGAGGTTTTGGGTTTCGAATGAGGTTTCAGGTATCAGATGAGATTTCTAGTTTCGGATAAGATTTTGGAGATTATAATCTGAAGCCTGAAACTTTCAGATTTGGTACAAAGGGTTTCGGCGCCTATTTTGGAGAGAATAAACAACGGTTAAGGTTTTGGATTTCAGCCAAGTTTTGGGTTTTGATTGAGGTTTCGAGTTTCAGATAAGGTTTCGGAAGCAACCCGAAACTTTAGACTTGCCAAAAAAGTTTCGGTACCATCTTTGGTTCTAAGTCTTTTTCGTTTTGCATTACCCACTGACCCATTTTTTAAACTTTTTTATAATTTTTTTTACTGTTCTTATCTGTGTTACCCAATGGAGAAATATATCCTTAAGCCAAAATAATATATCGTACTGGTCCTGCGCTGCATCACGTGCTGCACAGCTACCCTAATTGATTACAGTCAACCCTCTATAAATGCAACTCATATGAACAAGCCTACAATGTGCATTTAGGGAGGTTTGCATTTAGAGTGAGCCAATTAAATTGCAGCTTTAAAAATTTGATTATCAAGTTTGTGTAACTTCTACCAAAACTATATAAACTATCTTAAATGCTAAAATTTGATTTGCTAGGTGCATTTAGGGAGGTTAGTGAAATATAAAATGCTATTCAAGAGAACGTGCATTTACAGAATATAGAATGTGCATTTAGCACTAATAACATCTTACAGAATATAAAAAACATGCATTTAGAAAGGTATTGCATTTATGGAGGTTGCATTTTTAGAGGTCTGGCTGTATAAAATTGAAAATTATGCTATTAAAACTTATAGTTCGTCTGTTTAAATATTTTAATTGTTACCTGTGCATTGCGACATTTTAGATCATTCAAAATTTATAATAGTAGTTACTATGATATTATAGAAATCTGTAACATTTTTGATCATCTACATGATTGGAAATATATCACTAGTTTGTTTACCTGATTGTTGTGTACGAATATTCTATAATTATATTATCATAATGGTTTGTCATAGATTATTACTATATTTTTGAAACTTTCTTAAAATGAATTAATAAAAAAAATCATTGTTCCTAACAAACTAGAATTTCATATGATCACACTTATTTTATAATAGCCTCAAGTTAGCATCAACTGCAATAGTTAATATAAAAATATATCTATTTTCTAAAACGACTGTAGTAACATACTTAGTACGTGCCTGGTTTTAGCGCGACTGCATTGTGCAGCTACCCTAATTAAACAATACCTCGTACTTATTAATTGATCATGGGTGATCTCATGACAAATGAATGCACATGACTTTGTCCACGGCATCTCCAACACTATATGTTCACTAGAATTCACTTCTATACAGATTTTTGATAATAAATGAATGCCTTATATTCCAATGTGATAACAATGTTCAACCATTATTCCATCGGCATCCTCTATATCAGCAGATTACTAATAATAAATAAATGCCTTATGCTCATCCTTTTAATACCAATTCCCTTTTTCTGTTCCAATAGGTCCTATCTCTACAGATTTTTGATTTATAAAATACCTGTATTTATTTTTTCAACCCCATTCCATAAAAATAAACTACCCAACTTTAAATATTCCTTTAACGTTACCCATATCAGTGATTTTGGTAATAAATGAATGCTTTGTGTTCAACTTTTTCAATTTCTACATAGTAATATCTAGGTCTAATTTTATGATGAACAAATAATTATAATTTATTTTAACAAAATCTAATTTAACCAATTTTATGTACAGATTAGAAATGATTCTAATTTCTGAATCCACATAATCATTAAACTATCTAGATTTTCTACGAATTCCCTGATATCTCATGATCTATGGGGTTCTCAATTGCTCAGAAAAAAATTTTTTACTTAAAAAAAAACAATCCATTCTTACTTAAAAAAATTTTTTACTATAAAAAAAAGCTGTACAGCCGGGTTACTGATCACTATCCCATGATATGAAAACCAAGTATATAATTTTGTGTGGCCTTATGTTACACCTGATCTTAAATTTTTATTGCTATTCTAATAGTTTTGTGCAATATAGTGTAAAACACCATAGGTGCATTTTAGTAAACCTTTTTTTGTTTTATAAATAAATTATAATTTGCATAATAAAAAAATTAATAATAAATTAATAAGTAAATAAATTTATTATTATTTAATAAAAAAATTAAAAAATTATTAATAAAAAATATTTAAATAAATATAAACAATTAATATTTGTAATTTAATATTATAATATACTGGTTTTTCAAAAGTTAGGTTTAATAAAATAAATTATTATATATAAAAATTTTTTACTTTCTATATTGATATAGTTGAGTTAGAATAAATAATAAAACCTATATAATAATAAATTTATTTAACCCACAATTTGAGTGTTAAATATAATTTTATGCTTACTTATGCTCACTATTCTACATAATGCAGGTTCTTATAATTTTATTGGCTATTGATTTCTGAAACTAGTTTAGGAAGATTCATATTAGCATGGAAATCTAGTAAAGCTACATCTTTTTATAGTATACATATTTGCCAATTTTGGAAATTGCTATAAAATGCATTTGATCTTGAATAACTTTTGATTGATCAATCCATTTTGAACAATTTTACTACCAAAATGTTCATCTTAATGAGACAATTCTAAAAAGCCTAAAATCACAAAAATTCAATTACTAAATAGGTATTTTTCTAAGAGGGTGCACTTATGTGTTTTATATATTTATATATATAAAACCCATAAGTGCACTCCTTGGAAAAAATACTGATTCTGCATAATCTCAGAATCCAATAATTGGATTTTAATAATTTTAAACTCATTAGAATTTTTTTATTGAGATGAATATTTTGGTAGTAAAATTGTCCAAAATGGATAGATTCAAGGTTGAATACATTTTTATAGTGATTTTCAAAATTGGCAAATATAAAATTCAAAATTTAAGATTTTATCTATTTTCATTTTATAATATTTAGTATAGTGCAGAACTCCTTAAACAGCAACTTTTTTTAAAGGCAGTCAAATTTGAGACAAAATACTAAATTTTGATTGGCTAGTATCTTAAAATTTTATTATGTTTTTTAAACTTTTATTATATCTTTAAAATTTTATGTTTTTATATAAATGCAGCCAAATTTTTATTTGTTAATTGCTTTAAAAGGAAATAATATTATAAAATTTTGTTATATTAAAAAATAAACTTTATAGTTTTGTTTTTTTTTTTTTTTTGTGTCAAAGCTCCCGCTTTGGGTGAGAGTTTATTTAATCAAGCCTGTGGATCAAGGGCACCTCTTTGGGCGCACCCACAATTAAATTACATTGAATGAGAGTACAACTAGCCACACGTACAACTTTTGGTTGTCTAATTTAAGTAGTCTGCCCGAAGGTTCTACACTAGTTGCCATACCTACAACCCGACTAGGGGATTGCCTATTTAAACCTTCTGGTCCAAGCTTCGCATGTCAATCCTACTTGTGATCACCGGTACAGCCCTCCGATACATTAGTCAGTCGAAGACAGTCCCGGATGCTACCTACATCCCCTTAGGACTAATTTATCCTCGCGGGTAAACTTGGTAGAGCAGTCCCTGTCCCACACAGGTATTGCCTACACTTCGGTAACTTATGCACTTACCGAGGCAAGCAACTTGCAGTTAGGGGATACCCAACCGCTACCATTACCTACTTCTGCCCTTATAAGGTTTGCTCCAACCCCGGTACCCACCATCACTTTCCTACCGGTCCTTTACCGTTTTCCCAGACTTCCAATCCAGTTGGCCCGGAAGGGTTGATCTACCCGGCATTAGGTGCCATTATGGTTTTTCTCTCCTTGGTCCCCAATTCCTCAACATGGGTCCTTTTCCTCCGGTGCGACTCCAGCGGCCAGGTTGGTAGACCTTGTCCCCAAGGACAACGTCCGGTTCCCCAGTTTTGGTCCAATATTTCAGTTTTGGTTAGCACCATCAAAGATCAGAGCTACCTCCTTACTCGGGACTTGCCAAATGGGTTTCTGTTTTTCCAGTTCCTTGGATTTGTCTGTGTCACAAGACACAACTTCGCCTGAAAGCTCCCATTCAAGATGGTAACCAAGGACTACAGGTGATGTACCCAACCGATCGACAAGAAACAGTTACCGGAACACAGGTTTATTTTTTCAAAAGCGTCGCCAGTGGGATTTGAACTCAAAACCTGCCACTTGGGGGTGACAACTTACCAACTTCCCTAAGTTGCCACACCCTTTATAGTTTTGTTCTGCTTGTTTGTTTGCATATTTTTATATAAAAATTTTCTTTTAACTACTACGGGAATTGCCTATTTAAATCCTCTGATTATCCGCTAAGTCCATAACCCTCTAATACTTAACCTCCGACATTACCTGGCATGACACCTCTTTTGGGTGAATTCCCAGGAATGACCTGCCGCACTATGCCAATCAAACCGGTTGATATAGAATTTACCAGTACTTGGTATAGTTTTATATAAAAATTTAACTTATGCGAGGTTTATCGATCAATGTTACTATTTTTTATTTTTTTTATAAAATTTTAACAAATTATTAGTTTTTATTTGCTGATTCAAGCTGTCCTGCACTATAGTTATTGGACTTGAAAATTTCAGAAGTTTTGCAATTTCATTGGAAGTTTCAGAAGTTTAGAAGTTTTGGAAGTTTTGTCTAGTTTTGGAGGTTTTAAAAGTTTCAGATTTGGGCTTCTGGCAAAACTAGGTTTTGAAGGTTTCAGAAGTTTCACCTAGCCAAAACTGAAGGTTTTGGCCAATACAATGACCAAAACATGATTAAAAAGATTCAAACAAAGTTCATTTTGCCAAAAATTACTTATTACTTAAAATTTGCATAAAAAACTACCCTCTGCACATTAAAAAAGGGGCTCTTGAATGTTTTGCTATTACATAGAAACTCTAACTTTTAAGCCTAAAATAGACTCTAACGCTAATATAAAGAATATTGGCGATCACGTGACCACAACGTTTTTTAGGTGATACTGGAAAAATAGTATGACCATAGGGTTCTTGCAGTCTAATTTAAAAGAGAACTGAAGTGAATGGCTTGGTGTAAACAAACATTATGCACAAAATGCATTAGAAAGAAAATCCATTATGACCTAGAAGCCAAAAAGATCTTACTTCCATTGATGAAAGTTGTTAATAAAAGAATTGCTATTAACATTAACATTAGGTTATTTTTTCTTGATAAAAATACTTATTTACAATGGTGAAACATATATATCTAATCTTTACAGAATCCAAGATTTATTAATAAATTTAACTGTTTTAATGAAGTCATTTATAACATCGCGTCTATAAAAATTTGTAAAATTCTGTGATAGTTTTATGATTACTTGTTTCTATATCTTTTCAACTAGCTCCAAACGCTTTTTAATAAAATCATTATCTAATTTTAAATTTTCTTCATTTTTGTTCAGATTCCATATTTGCCTGTGTTCTATCACAAATAGGTACTCACTTTTATCATAGTTACGGAGGCTTTTTAATGACACTTGGTGGTATTCCAGTCAATTTTATGAGTTCTTCACTAATCAATGGCCTTTTATATTCTGTTAAATCTTCATCATTACTAACTTCTACAATTTTCCTATAAACTTTATCTCTATGTGCTGTATAATAGCTATAATAAGCAAAATAAGGTACAAATTATATTTATATTCAATTATAATTAAAATCAAAATTTTAAAATTTAAATTTACATATATTCTGGAAACCAATGCTGCCATCGTCTTTGTCTTGGAAAAAGCCAGAATAATTCTATTACTGCTATTACCTATAATTAACAAAAAAAAAACAAATTTAATGGATTGATATGGATTGATTTAAAAAAAAATTCTGGTTACCTCAGCCTTTTGTATTAGAAATTCAGCCCTATCATTGTACTCTTCAATAGCATTGCTTAACAATCCAATAAATAGATTTAACAAATAAATAACGGTAAAAAAAGAAAATGCGACCATCAATAACACTAGTACACGATTCGTATGGTAATCCCAAGTAGAAAGTGAACTATTATCGCCTAGATATAAATAATTAAGAATTAATGATTATATTTTATGATTATTATTAATACAAAGATATTAACTACTCACCAGTCATTAATAAATAAACAGCCAAAAGTGAAGTATCAAAACTTGTATATAAATCAGTATTAACATCGGTTGAACCCATGATTTTACTGGTTTCCTGAAGTAATATATAGAGAGCATGAGCAAACGCAAGTATAATCATTCCTAAAACTATTAAATATGAAAACACTCTCTGAGCAACACCAGTAATGATAGCAAAATAAATGCCAAAGTATTCAAAAGCCCTTAAATAGAATAAGAATTTTATATCAAGAAACAAGCATGCTAATGAGGTTGCCCATAATGGTGGAGGGCCATTTAATAGCCAATAGACAGAAATAACGATAGCAGAAATTAATGATCCAAAATCTAAAATACAATTACAGTATTATAAATCATTTGTCATCAAATTGAATAACGCAAATTGAATTTGTATTAGTCATACCAAAACAATTCCATAAGTTAAATATATATTGTCTCCAATTAAATATGAATTGACGCAATTCAATATATATAAGTAAAAACAATCCAAGAATAATTGATGTCCACAAAAGAAGTTCTTGAACACTTTCTGAAATATGTCCAGTTTCCGTAACAGCAAGCGAGAATGCCATAAGGAAAAGTGTAAAAATTGCCCAATCGATATAATAATAATATTTTCCAAACATATTCCATTTAAAATTAAGCAAGGCTTCGCCACTCCAATTAGAATATAATTCAGAAGTTTGTATTTCTACAAATCCATTTGATTTAGGTCTTCCAAGCATTTCTTTCCAAAATGAATAATCTGTATCATATGTTGAAAAGCCTGGTAATGGTACAACTAAGTCAATAGCGGGTATAGTGGATTGTTTATCAACTAAGTCAATAGCGGGTATAGTGGATTGTTTATCAACTAATTTTATTTTTGACAATTCACGATAGAACTTTTTATAGAATCGTGAAATAAAGTTAGAAATGAGTAAATAAGTACGGGCAGGTAGATTTAATTTAAACATGAAAGGCTCTATTGCATGTGGGTGAAGATGAGGATCGGATGTATAAAATACAGTAGATTTATAACTAGGATGTAATAATAAGGAGGTCTGTGATATAAATCTATTAAAATAGTCAGGATAAATCTCATGAAGTTTAAGTGAAAGGGATGAGATTATTTTGAAAACATTAATGTTATCTGGATCTTCATCGATTATTTCCATACATTTAACATAAACCTGATCAACAAGATCGATTCTTCGCTCTGAAATTGCTGCTTCTAAAAGATTTTGAGCATATAATGCAAAAAATGATTGATCATCAATATGGCTTTTAATTAGTTCGCTCAATGTATTATCTGGATTAAAAAATCCAAAATCAAAATTTTTAATAATAAATTCAAAATAATCTATAGAAAATAATTTTTCAGATACTGTTTTACACTCTAAGAGATCTTTATCAATCTCACTATCTATTTCACTATCCATCTTACAAATCTTCAAGAGATTTCTCGTATTGAAAAAATATTTTATCCGAATACTTCTTTTATCGTTATCCAAAGCCACAACAATCGTAAATTCTTTTATTTCCATTAAATGGAGCCACTTTGTTATTATCATTAATTCGCCATTAATCAATGATTTAAATGCGAGAATATGCAATGTTTCACGTGAATCTTTTTCAAGGAATATCTCCGTCACATTTAATTTAGCAGGATGACCATCCTTTCTATATGCAGATAATTCCATTTTTCCATCAGAATTTTTACTATATTCCCAAATAACTAGCTTCATATTATTACGTTCATTCTTTATTTGTTTTTCTAGTTCTGTATAATCTTGAAAAGGACCACTAATATTATTTTCTGCCTCTTTTATTTTGTTTAACATTTCTTTCATAATGCTGAGGAAGTGGATTTTATTTTTATCATCAGGTTCTTCTTGAAGATAAACATGAAAATCTCTCTGAAATAAATCATGTACTTGAACTTTACGATTAACGATTCCGATGACCTTGTTTTCAAATATCTTTTTAGGAATAAATTCAATGTATTTCGAATTAAGTTCATCATATAAATCTAATTTAACCTCCGAATCTTTGGAATCTTCTGGATATGGATCAATAAGATAATTTTGCATTTTTGCATTCGTAAAGTGGGAGATTAATAAGCGTTCACCCAAATTTAAAAAATTAATTTGAAAATATTCATTATCTTGTTTCTTATAATCGTCTATTTTTATTTTATCTACAAGTACGATGTATAGACATGATATAATTATAAATAAATTCGAATTATTGAAAAGACCTTGTTAAGAAATCTACTTACGTGACAAGATTTTAATGCCAGTTTTTTTAGAGTAAATTTTCAGCATTAAGTCATGATCGTGCCATACTGCTAGTAAATTCTCATATTTATTGAATATGAAATCATTTGCAACAGGATATTGCATTTCGAATTTTTCAAAGTTTATATTCCATTGAAATTTGAAAAATTCATTTCCAATTAGTAATCTCCCATCCCTAGATAAGGTACATTGATTAATTTCTATAGTGAAACCAAAAATATTTTTACATTGCAACCATGTACTTGGATCCTTAGTTATGACAGAATATAAATATAATTTGGATTCACTGATGAACGCAAAATAGCCATTTTTAAAAAAAGAAACATGCACTTCAAATGCTTCTAACAACTCTTCATTAAAATGTGGAATCGTAACAAGTTGTTTTTTATTGGTATCATACATTTCTATATTATTATGGCAAAAAAAAAAGAAAAGAACTCAAATTAAAGTTTGTATATTAGAGTAATAAATAATAAATAAATATTTAACTTACTACAAGAAGTTTCGCTTATTAAGACTATTAATGCATCATCTGACAACTCCTCCAATTTATAGACATTTTCGATATCTTGTGTATCAATTTCTGTAATTTTTAAACTTGTACTTGCTTTTAAATATTGTTCATTACCTAAAACTGGCCATATAAGAATGCTTTCGTCCTTTTCACTTAATGTTGCAATGCATTTGAGATTAGGTGAACAAATTAAATTTGTTATATCAGATCTATGTTGAGAAATTGGCCTTTTATGTTTATGACCTCCAGATTCTTCTACTTTGATTTCCATATGATCGCCTTGCTCTCTGGTTGACATTACTTCGTTATTCTTTGATTTTAAAATTACAATCAAGTGGCAGAAGAAATGTGAATTGATGTCTAAATAGTTAACTATAAGCAATAAATATTTTGTAATTGTTTATGAGGCAGCAATTTGCGAGAACAGTCTTACAAATCAACAAATATTCGCATTATCTAAATATTTACTCAAGCCTCTCTGTAATAATTAGGGTAGCTGCGCATTAAAACCAGGAACGTTAGATAAGTACACCTTAAACTTAAAATTTTCTGAAATAGAATCTATTCTTTCATTATTTGTTTTCTTTTTAATGATAAATGTAGGTCGTATAAGTACTATTTATACGTCAATAACAGCGCACCTGGCTTTGAATTTAATGCGCTCGCAACCTGAGCCCCCTCGTGGTTCAGGTTAGACATTAAATTCAAAACCAGATGCTTTTTATTTGTCATATAAAACGATCACCCTCCTGCTAGATAAAACCGTTATTGGTTGCGACACACCCATTAACTATTTCTATAATTAATATTTTAATAGATTAATTTTCAGAGGGGTTAAAACTAGTGTTGTAAGCCATACAACTTTGATCGGCTGGCTAAGCCGGCTATCAAAAATCATGGCTAGTGGCTGGCTAATATCTAATATAAAAAAACTTTTTTTTTTAAAAAAAAATATATATATATGTATTAGAACTAAAAGTTTTTGACATATATCTACTGTAGTAAATAATTTTAGCTTTTAAAATTTATTCAATTTATATTAATTAGCATTATGAAATCAGATTAATATGAAATGTAGGTTTCTATTTAATCTTCTAAAACAAGCTTATACTTGTTTAATATAAACTAACCTTTAACCTTAACCCCAGCCCTAAAAAATACGTCTCAAAAAATTTTATTTTCGATGACTTTTCAATTTTTTTATACTATACATAAAGTATTTCATTTTAATCTGACATTTGAAATTCGCCAGCTTAAATATGATTCGTTACTTTAAGCCGCATTAGTCAGCCGATCATGTTATATTAGCTGACTTAGCCAGCTAAGCCAGCTTAGCCACGGCTGCCCGTATAATTCACTTTAAGCCCACTTGAATCTATGCTAAGAAACTGTGATGTATCATCAATATTCCACGCTGTTGGTAAAACAAGACCATTAAACAAAGTAGTCTCTCCCATTACATTATATTCCATTCAGATCTTTTATCTAGACAAAAGATTTTTTTTAGGCAAATTGTTGTCAGCAAAATGTAAATCTATTTTATTTAGCAATACATGTTACGCAATATCAGCCCATTTTAATTATTAGTACGTATGTCGTACGTATAGTAAAGACGGGAAAAATGGCATTTTCGGAATCGTGCATGAATGCGCATTGGCTCATTTCCAAAGTGGTAGATCAAAACTTTTTATCGTGAGTCTGCATGCTGTGATCGTTACAACTTATTTATATACGTATCTATTACTATATTTAATTATTATATCTTCCCCTTAGTGTTTATTTATCATAACTATGGATACTGTAATCGAAATCACTGCAGAAAACCTTAACCCCTTATTTTCGCATAATTGTCACATAGTCGATACGATAAATATTATGACTAAATAAAGGTATGATATCAGAGTTTACGTGAATACAAAATGTAATCAAGAAATCCGTCGAATTATGGAAAATCGAGTCGTATTTATGCGTTATGAAAACGTGTTAACAAAATGTCAATGAATTAAAATACATCAATGTAAAAGAAGTAAAAATATGCAAAGAAATATGATGAATTATGGAAGATTTACATTTTGCTATTGCTATTGCTAACAAAAAGTCTATGAATCTCTAAAAGAGTATAATTAAGTATAAATAATAAGGAAGTATTTAAAAAAAAAGTCAATTTATATTGTCTATTTATTTCTATTTATTTCATATACGCTTTTATTTAGACACACAAGGAAGTTGGTGCTGGGATTCAAGATTCTAGATTTTATACAATTTAAACAGTCAAGTGATGACTATCTAAAAAAGATTGATCAAAATGAATTAACTTTTCTACCCCAAAACATAATTCTGCTTGTGTTACAGTATTAAAAGCTTTATGGTACAATTGAAGTTGCATAATGTATGAAATTAACATTATCAGTTCCATCTTAATAAATCAGTTCTCGCTAATGTTAATCAGTAAAAGTTTTGTGAAAGTCCTTATACAACAGAAAAACTAACAGTGAACGCACGAAAGAAAAAAGTAGACAAAGAAATACAATTTATGAAAAGCAGTTTTCGTTAACAACTAAAATTGTAAATTTGAAATTTGTTCGCTTTCACATATTTATTCACTAACTTTAAATTTTTTAGATTTATAGCTCTAGTCGGCATCATCATATGACCTATGCTAACTGTGATATTGTAAAGTGAAATAAATTGGCGATAATTTTTTAAAAGCATTAAAGCTTGAGCTAAAATTTATTAAAATGCTAAACTGTTAAAAATTCCCTCTAAAATTATTCAACAGACCTTTTTCAAAGAATTTTAAAGTCAAACCTTTCTAAACAAAGGTACTTTATATATAATCCCATATTTTATTATTTGCGGATACATTTTTAATTGTATATGACAATGTTGCAGCTTTGACGATGCATTAAATTTTTTCTATAAATATATTTAAATGTCTTCATTATACTTTATTCTCCTCAAGTATTCCACAAGCTTCATTACTTTTAACAAATTCCAAAACGTTTTCAGCAGCCATTTCTAAATTCGTGTATATATCCCTTACACAATTCGAATTTAACACCACCAATTTATCAATAGTTACTAAATTGCCTTGAAATAAATGTCTGTGGCATTTTATGTAATTTGGTCATACCATTGTATCAAAATAGTTCGGCGGGTCTGTCCAGTAACCTGAATGAAGGAAAAGGTTATTAAATACTGCGGATCGTATACCACATCAATTAAAAAAAAAAAGAAAAAGAAAAAAAAAAGAAAATGGTCTTATTCTTACCATCAACAGTAACATATCCAGCTCGTTCTTCTCGCCTTTTCTTTAGCGTTGTGAAATCAGCTTGAACAAACAATTTAATATCTAATTCCTTTACAACTTGCATATCCCAATAAAGAAGAAATCCATCTACTAAAATAAATTTCCAATCTGTTAAATTATTTATGCTTGAAGTAATTCGATTTGATAACTGTTTGATTAATGATTTTAGTTGAGCTTCAATTTGAGTATCATTCCTAGTATTTAACCTTTCCTTCGACTTAAAAGAATCGGGCAATGATCCTGTTTGATCTACATGACGCAATGTTTTAATGAATTTTGTAAAGTCTATTGCGTCAGAACAATCCCAGTTAGGGAGATTTGTCGTTGGATCGATTGGAATTTTAGACCACTCTTTTGTTTTTCGTTTCAATAGAAAAATAATATCAAGATTAATTTGGAACAAGTTTACGAGAGATGCTGAAAAGTTGATGTTTTATATAAATACTTTGAAAAAATCATCCTGATGAAAGATCCAACTATTTGGTAGGATTTTTGTAAAGAGCCTAGCTAGGGTCTAAATAAATAAATAATGGAATTTTGATTATAAACTTTTAAATCATTAAATTTTCTTTGTATTATTAACAGTAATAGTTTTAATACGTACAGTTTTACCAGAACAGGATGCACCACTATTAATAAAAATAGGAATAAAATTGAGAAAATAAATTTAAGAATGCACGATCATTCTCAAATTTTATAATAGTGATAGTTCACCTCATGCCTATCAAAACAATCTTATTAGATGATTTTGACATTGTTATTTTGTATTTACAAATTGTTCGAAAAAAAACCAAAGAAAAAGCAAAATTATATGTTTTATCAAGTTTTGAAGTAATCAGTAATAGTTCTTTATAACTTCTGCGTATACAAATATAAAATAATCTTTAAATGCCCAGAAATAGCTTCTTCAGTTTACTATACTTTATATATAGAATACAAAAACGAGAATTCAATTTTTGAATAGGCACTTTCAAATGACTATACTAATTCTGCTTTATTTAGAGAATATATTAATCGAGATAAGCTATCTGGTTCGTGAATACTTACATAGTATATTAGAGTGGAACATCAACTAAGAAATCAAACCTATGTTAGATAACTATAACATTTTTCATATCACAGATTTTTACGTTACACAAACAACAATTAAATTTATTCAAATTCGGATTGTATATTTAACCGTAATTACAGTAAGAACATAATATTATTAATAATTGAAATTTCAAAAGCGATTCAACTTATTATCAAAAAATCGAATTACCTTGAAACTTTCACGAATTGTTTATAAAATGCTAAAGAATAAAACTATATTTTCAAAATTTTTATCGATATATAAATTTTGTACAATTGACTTATAGAATAAGTTGAATTTTGTTAGTTAAAATATAAAAAAAAAACACTCGAAACTATAAGTTAAATAAATAAGTTAAACCTTATTTAGAGCAATCGCAAAAAATTAAATATAGAACCTTCGAAATGGTCCTAAAGAACATTTCTCATTCAAAAGAAACTCGAAAAATAAGTACGATACTTGTGTGAATCTTTTAGAATATTGCTCTTTTTTTATAATTAAACAATATAAAAATAATATTCAATTTATTACGTTAATTTCGCCAATAAAATTTGATCATAGTAAATTGATCAATGTATCTAACATAGTTTTGATTTACATAGTTGATGTTCTACCCTAATAGTATATCATTTTATCTCATCGCTCTAATAAATAATCAGTTTTATCCTTACATAGTATATCATTTTATCTCATCAATCTAATAAATAATATTTATTAATCAAGTATATACTTATTTTTATTCAATGCTTTACTATGATCAGTCTATAAAATAAATCAATTATTTTATGGTACTTTTTATATGATAAAATTATTGATCTTATTTCATAAACTGAGATAGTAAATCATTGAATAAACCGTTATTGACTGTTCTCGTATGCAATAATTATATAGTTTTAAAGAATTATTTTAAACCAAATAATTCAATACCTTCAAATGAAAATGAAAATTAAAATATTTAATCATGAAATTAAAAGCAAGCATATATAGGACAATGTGAATAATTAATATCATTAGACTTTAATAACTTTTTACATGAGGTTGTAAATTTAGAATAGATGTCTTGGATTGTTATTTAGGATTTAAGTAATAGTTATTTTCTGCCATCTACGTAACATAACTTCCATGTGCTTATTTAAAATGAAACCTTAACCTTAAATACTTATTCTCAATCGCCTAAATTAAATAGATATGTACAGAAGAAATAAGTACATGAAAAAAGTTACGCAAATGGGGTTGGCCAAGGGATGATAATTATAATAAAGGTTAATGGCGTTCTCAAACGTCTCCCTCAACATGATTGGCTATCGATCGAGATCGTGAACGAAGCACTATGATTAATTAAATACGTACTCTTTATAGCAATTTGCTGAAAATTCGTAGTATAAAATGCGGATATTAAAGTTTAGCAAATCTGTATAACTATATAATAAACAAGGATGATTTCGACCATCTTTTTTCTTAATTACGATGTGAACTCACTTGACCAGCCAAAATATTTCCAATTGAGTTCCGAACTATTAATTTAGGTGCTTGAGAGCACCCTAAAGCAGTATGATATGGTAAACCACCTCTAGCTAAGTTGGTGTGTTCTCAAGCTGCTCCCTCAATATGATTAGCTAGTGATCGAGATGTTGCACAATTAATTGCAGTTAATTAAATGGTTAATGCGGTTAATCGTAAAACGACTTGTTAAAAATTTATTATGCGACATGCAGATTCTAAATTTAGAAAGAGGGTTTACAGATTTTATTGACGATTTCCCAGTAATCGAATAGGTATTAACTTTAAATGATCTCAAGCACTTAAATTAATAGATTGGAATTCATTTTAAATTAATGAAAATAGCTTAATCAGCCAAGTGAGTTCATCATAATGGAAAAAAAGTGAGCAAATTTGCTGTAAATATTATTTCAATTAATTATAGTGCTTGCGTACGACCTCGATCACTAGCCAATCGCATTCTGGAGCATAGTAATCGTTCAAGTGATGGCCATCACTCGCACGTTCTATTGCATCAAACAATCTTGAGTTCTGATCGATTATTTAGACAGGACTCATTCTCAAAGTCATTTGATGGTCTAACATATAATAGAAGTATACATGCGTCATAATAACAATTGATAGCATGTGTGATCATCATTGAACGATCACTAGGCTAGAATTTTGCAAACCACGATAAAGAAATTTAGAAATTTTTAGGTCAACATATGAATACTGTACTAATCTATTTCTATACACACTTACCATTAATTTTTTGAACATCTTAATAGTAAAACTAACCTGATATTCAAGGGAGTAAGTCACCATATTTGTTCAGTTATATGTGTTAGTTAAATCAGTAAACCTTATACATGCAGAGCGGAGCTTTTGCGATTAAAATTTTGGAAAACCATGTTACTAGATCAATAATGATGCATAAAATATGCATTATTAATTTATTAATTTGATAAAATAAAACTACATATGAATAGAACAATAGGCTGGGCGGAACTTATTAAGTAAATGTATTCACTTCCCAATTAATAATAATCGTAATAAAGGAATTACTGATCTTGTTGTTAAGCAATCGTACACTATGATTCTAGTAGTCATATCAACATAAAAAGGGGTTACGGTAAAGTCAAACAAAAAGGTCTAGAGTGAGCTAAATTGCAAGTGAAAGTCACAATTGTGAGCCGTACAATTTATTGAAGCAATTTAATATAAATATGTCATTTTAATAATATGCCAGTTTATAATCAAATCCCAATTTCGAAACAATTAAAAAAAATGGACATCTTAAAACAAGCACAAACCATACCCATTTATTCAGTTTATCTGGATAAAACCTCTAAAAAGTTTACCCATCATAATTTTTATGACAATTTCTGATGCAATTAATATGCAAGTATCGCATAATCCTTACCTCCTGAATCAACGTCATCCTTATCTCTTGAATCAACATCATCTTTATCTCTTGAATCAACATCATCCTTACCACTTGAATCAATACCATCCTTACTTTTTGAATCGGATGATTTAGTTCTGTCTTCTCCGTCTCTAAACCAAAAAATAAAAAATAAAAAAAAAACAAAAAAATGTTTTAGTAGATATTAACGATAAAGAGTCTTCGCTTTGGCCAAATACAGTTATTAAATCATTGCTTTCTTACTTATCTGATAATATGTCACTTTACCGAATGAATAAGCAAAAATTTTATTTTAAAGCTGCTTTATATCTTGATAATGGTAAAACGGGAGATCAGGTTCATAATACGATCAGCTCACTTATCAACAGGTATATGGAAGAAAGCTCGAACAAAACCGGCAAAGATGCATCTAATTGGCTTTTTTATATGAAATGAACGATATATTTGGATCATGAAAATGTAAATCCAGACTATTTGGTTAATAGCACGGGTCAGGTAAATATTACTGCAACTCTGTAACCCTGTAAAAAATTTCTATCATTTGAAAATATAAATTCCATAAATAAATATACATTTATGAATAATCATAGAATAGAGTACTCGAATTAATTTTTTTTATAGGGTAACTTTAGGTAACTTTAGGTCCATATATATATATAATAACAAACAATTATATATGTAATATCATATATAGATTTATCGCAATAATTCACAAAAAGGTAATGGTAATGATAAGGATAAATCTCTAAATCTAATAAGAAACGACGATTGGATGAGGATGAAATGCACTATATAAAGTCTATTGATATGATTACACAAAGTAAGAAAGTTGAGGTCGAGACCAAGTAAAAACTCCTTGAATTAGAAAAAGAGAAACTTCAATTTGAAAAAGAAAAATGGGATCATGAGAAAAACGAAAAAATCATTTTAGAAAAATATAAATTAGAACTTGAATATAAACTACATCTAGATTTAAAAACTAGAGAGCTTGAACTTAAATTAAAAATTAGACAGCGACGGAAAATGAATAGTAAAAGTATATAATTAGTTTTAAGTTTTTCTTCTTTTTTTTTTTGGCACTTGTATTCTGATGTTATCCTTGTATTAAATATCTTTTATTATAAATAAATAAACTTCTGGTCTGTTTAATTTATGCGTTTATTTATTTACTTATTTATTAAATTTAATGCTTAAAAATGTCTAAAATCTTCTAAAAGATGCCGCTCTTGTAATATTTCGAGAATCAAGTTGCAATTATTGTCAATAATCATTTAACTATTAATATTTTGAACTTTTCGAAAAAACATATCCTTTGTGAATGAAGTCACAAGGCAATACATTATTGTGAGTCACTAGGTCATATAGGGGCCATGAGAACATAAGAATTTTGGAATTTCTCATGCCAAAGATCAAAATAAGCATGCAAGATCGATCTGTATAAGGATTTAAGTAATTTGATTTTCTTTGGGATTCTCTGCTCTTGTTTTTCGCTGCTCAACATTCATGTCAGTACCCACCACCAAAAGAGTACACACATATATTGGATAGTAGGCTTTAATTTATATCTTCATATTCATCTAACATATTCACCTTTTCAGATAAGAAAATGATGACGGTTAATATTACATACAATGCCTAAAACAGAATCAAAATGAGCTATCTATCAGTCGATTTGCTTCAACCCCAAAACCAACCAATCATGATTGAGAATTACATAAGAGCAGCCTTTTTAACTAACCTTGCGTTTATAATTATGTAAGAAATTGTAATATTTATGTATTTAATTATTAGCCGAAGGTAAGTTAAAAAGGCCAATGATTTGAAACTTTGCTTCCAAATTTGCCCTTATCAATTACCAACCCATCATATGTTTACTAAATGCAATACTTTAACAATTTCTGTTCCTCATTTTGCATGACAACGTCATACAGCTATCTTATTTAATATGAAAGCTTATTCATTCAAAATCCAGTAGATTGAATATAATGCATAAATGCCTACCCAATATGAATTTCTATCATTGTACTGTATTTTCTCTAAGTAATTCAAACGTCTAATTCTTTATTTTAAAAAAAATTTACATATTTATACAAATAACTTCTAATAGGTTTTGTTGTTTGATTTTTGCATTATTTCTGCTTATTAAATCTTCATCTTCATCGAATTCATAAATTAATTCAGCATAATCAATCTCATTATTATTATTATTATCATTTTCTTCCCATTCAACATTATTTTTTTCTACAAAATTGTGTAAAATTAAAGCAATATCAATAATATCTGTTCTTTATTGTATCTTTTAATCTCATATATTTTAAAAAAGGAAATCTAGCTTTTAATTTGCCAAATGCTTGCTCAATAACAACTCTTGTTTTACTATGAATCGTATTATAATATTTTTGTTGTTGCACATTTGGACCTTGTGGATCCTTAAAAGGTGTCATTGTCCATGGTAATAAGGGATATGCAGAATCCTAATAAATAATCTTCATTTTCAATAAAAAGATTATTATTTCTATATTTACGAGTGTTTAAATACCTTTGCATTGTGAACTGATGCAGGCCAACCGATTTCATAACAAGTAAAATGTCCATTATGATCAATGATAGCTTGTAGATGAATTCCATATCGATGTTTATGAGACATATATATATCTTTATTAATTTTACTTAGTGCTTCCATTAATGGTATATGAGAACTATCAATTGCTCCAATTTACTATTGGAAATCCAAATTTTTCAAATCCTTCATGTACTTCTTTTCGATAATTTCTTGAGGCCAAACTAGTGATACGGGTCGGCCCCAGCCCAACGGCCGGGTCGATTGGCGGGTCGACCTTCAGCCTGAACCTTTGTGGGCCGGGTCGATGGGCGGGTCGACCTTCAGCCTGAACCTTTGTGGGCCGGGCCGGTCGATAAGAAAAGTGCCAGAATCAATTCACTTCTAAAACATATCTCAAGCTAAAAATTGACTAAAAATCGGCTAGTCATTTATAATAATGCAGGAGAAATGCTCATTTAGGTGATAAATTAGTAAATAGCGAATATTATATAGGGAACAGAAATGTTCTGAGGTATAAACAATCAATCAACATAAAATACCAACGTGCAGGGACACGGAAAAATACCGGTTTGATTTGTAAAAAATTCATTTCGATATAGTAAAAAAAATCCTTTTTATAGCAATATAAAATTTTACTCCTATTTCATCTATATAGTCAATTCTCCGCAAGTGCTCCTTTTTTCTTCACAATAAAATATATTGCTTTTAGAGTAATTATTATTATGCGTCATAATTAGATCTCTATAAGTGCACATTTTCCAGATAGAGAGCTCACTCTCTATAACTCTGCGACCTCACGACTAACTCATCCATATTTCATATTTCTTGATATCTTCCGAACTTTTCCAAACCTTTCTGACGTTCCTAATTATCTTAACTGGCCCAAATTAAACATACACTGCTCTTAATTTTGCCCAAAAATTCGTTACTGTCAAAAATTCCATTTTATACCGTTTGTACTAAAAATTCCGTTTTATTCATATCTATATATATATGAATTTTTTCCTTGTCCCTGACAATGTGCCGGAATTTTTCTCAAGAACAAAAAGAATAAAAATTAAATAATTTAATATCACTAGAATTCGACAAGAAACTATCTGGTAACCTTTTGCATGTTTAATATACTGTATGTTGACTGATTCTAATCAGAAAAAATTACACTAGCAAAAAGGTCGGCCCGGTCGACCGGCCCGAGCTTTTTTAGGATTGACCCCAGCCCACGATTTTTTAATCGACCCGTATCACTAGGCCAAACAATATATTCATCTTTTAAAGATTGTATAGCAATAATTAATCGATCTAAAAAGTTAAGAATTGTTTGTTCACATTTTCCAAATAAAGTTTCAATAGTCAGAAGAAAAGCATTTGATCCAAGTCGATATAATGCAGCTGCAAGTTGTATAACAATAACCATTTGATTGTGATTAGAATTAGAATAAAAAACTGAATGAAATTTAATTTTATCAACTAACATCCAAAAGGTTGATTTATCCATTCTTAACATTTTTCTAAACTCTTTATCTCTATAATTAAATAAACAAATTTGAACCCAATTATAAGATTTGGGAATTTATTATAATTAATTTCAAAATTTAAAATTTTATTATATAGTGTTAAATGTCTATCAAATTCGGTATCTTGATCGATATCCATTGCATCTTCATTTGATTCGGCAAGTTTATCAAGATTAATCATATTTTTTAATTGATCTTTTTTAAATGTCATAGTAAAATAAAATAATAAATTAAACAAGTAATGCGAAAGATAATGTGATATTAAATTTTTAAATAAATAGATAATGTAATATGTAATAGTAATGTGATAACAGAAATTTTCAAATTAATTAGATAATGCGTTAAAATTATTTAAAACTTTGATCGAGTTCTGAATACTCTTATTTATATATTTGTATATAATAATTATATCCTGGCAGTTGGGTATAGCAGTAATATAATTGTATTCGGCCACGTAAGTGGCTAATTAACATTTGTTATAGATTGTTAAATTTAGCATAAATTAATATGCTATACATACTTTTAGGAGCGATCCTGTGACGCACATGATGCACATGACTGCGCCAGGACGGTCACGATTTTTTTTATAAAAAAAATTCTTTCCCGCGGCCAGTCTTACAATGAGTTCCCATGGTCCCATAACCAAGTCCCGTGCCTAAGCCTCGATCTGAATAAAAGCTTTCTGTTAATTGTAAAGAAATCATCAAGAAAAAGAATATCGAAGAATCAAGACTGTGATGCCCTGGATCAATTTAATAATAAAATAATATGATGTCAAGAGAATAATCAAATGAAATGTGCTCTTTGTTTAACGCATTAGTCCTAATGATATAAAAATGCTGAAAATGTGAAAAATCATTAAAATCGTGATTTTAAAATTGATTTACCTGCAAGCCCAATCAGGTATAGCATGAGGCCGTGTTATAATTTTCACAATAAAAATTAGAGGCAGTGAAATTAAATGCATATACTCATGATAGACAGTAGCCCAAATCGGTAATTAATTGAAAGAAATGGTGTGATACTGTGATGTTCTTTTCTTCTTGTCTTTCGAATTTCTTTTTTTTGTTTCTTTAAGAATTTTTATAAATAGTTCAAAAATTTGTCTTAGCAAAGTATATGTATGTGTGAAAATTGTAAAAGTTCAAAGATAATAAATAAAAACTCACATACCCTTTAAATCTAAAATTTCCTTTATTTTCATGTTATCTTTCTTCCTATAACAAGCTCAATAAACCTTATCTTGCTAAATCGTTCTGCTTCTCTTTATCAGACTTGTTATAAGATCAATATATCTGAGTTTTTTTGGTGTGTGTGTGATTGGTTGTTCATTTATATCACCCACCTAGCATCTTTGACAATGCATATATAATAAATAACCAAGTTATATACAGATTCATACTTAGATCTTATGGTTAAAAACTATGAGATCAAAAAAACTATTACATATGCAATTACATAATGTTACTTCTAAGGTTGTTGGCTATAATAATTACAGATATTACAGGACCCTCGAAATATCTACAAAAGGGTAAGGTTTTACAAAATTACTAAATATAGAAAGATCTGCAAGAAAAAGGCAAAAATAAGCAAACTAATTACTATAAAAGAAGGATGGCTAAAGCAAGGTGTGTTTATATATTTTTGATTATTTAATTAAAATTAGGGTAAGAGTTAGTTAGGGGTTAGGATTAGGGCTTGACTTATAAGTAAAATTGTCTTCCCGACATTTTTTATTAATGCACCTAGGCAGGTTTAAACACTCGTTTTTTGTATTTTCAGCATTTTTCACTTTTTTTCTTTGTTTTTGTCTCATCGGACTGATCCATAAAGATCAAATTTTACGATTTGATTGGCTTTATATCATGTGAACACACCTGGCTTTAGATGACCCCTATAAAAGAAAATAATCTGCACAAAAAGGCCAAAAATAAGCAAACTAAAACTCTACCCCTCTCTATATATTTTGGGGTCCTGATATTACTACAACTGGGTTGTAACCTAATTACAACTAATACTCAAAATCATAAATATATTATAAAGGTAGAGTTTCTCAAATTTAAATCAAATATTAGGTATATTTGAATTTGATCAAATCAAATTTGTCTTAATTTGAATTTGATTTGAATTAAAATTCTGTATTTAAATTTGATTTGATTTGAAATTTTTTAAAATTTTATTTATAAAATTTCAAATATTTCAAATTTTTGTCAAATAAATCAAATATTTATCAATTTGAATTTGATTTGATTTGAAAATTTTGTATTTGAATTTGATTTGAAATCAAATATTTGATCAAATCAAATCAAATCAAATTGTGGAACTCTACATAATGGTTATAGTTGTCATAATACAGTTGTAATTACTATAATTATTATAAATGCCATAATAGATTGTAATTGATATAAAAAACTATAAGTAATTGTCTTGCATGCCCTTACAGATGTGTAATAGCTTACCAAATTAACATATAATAGTGAATGAAAGTTTTTTTTTTTTTTTTTTTATTATTATTTATTTATTTATTAATATTAAGTACAGAAATAGGATAGTAAGTTACAATTATATCAGAATAATATATAAAGAAATACTATATTTAAAATTTCTAACTAATCATCTAATTATCTATGCAATAGGGCAAGCCTATTACTTGCAGTCAGGGCTAACCATTAAACTGCTACAGAAAGAAGATATGACATTTCACCTCATACTTTTCTATTTTAAACTAAAAGGTTAAATTTTTAGTTTAAGAAGGCTAGAGGAAACCAAAAATAGCAAAAAGATTTAGATATTAGTGAAAAATAGATAAGATATTGTAATTTTGTGTGTACCATTTAAGTCTAAGTCATAGTTTGATTGAGGTAGTGGTTGGGTAGTATTAATAGTACTTTGAGGAAAGTATATTTTTTTGTTTCTAGTTTTGTAATTAATTTTTCGTGCAGATTCCCAATTGTGTTGGATTATATTTCTTGGTGTCCAGATCTCTTTTATGAACCAATCTAATAGATTGTTGGATAGTTTTATGAAAAAATTTGTTGTGTGTTTGGTAAGAAGTTGTTTTAGAGACTGAAGAATATTTTGAGGTATTGTGCTAAGAATAAATAGTAGAATACAGAAAGAGAGTTGAAAAGAAGGTTTAATAAGATTTTTGATTAATATATTAATAGTAATGTTTTCAATTTAAAGTTCTTGTTTGGTTTGAGTAATTATTTTGTAAAAAGAGTTTATAAGTGGAGTTTTAACTGAAGGGCAGTTAAATAAATGTAATATGTCTTCTGTTTGTTTACAGCTTGCACAGTTTGTTGTAAGGTATAAGTAAGGGTATCGAAGGTTTAGATTTTGCATAGTTGGTAGATTGTTGAGTAGGATTTTGAGATAGGTTGTATATAAATAAAAGTTATAGTTGTAAGAGTTAATTATGTTGAAAAATAACTGAATATTAAATAAAGGTAGATTTTGAAGGGATTTAAGTTGAAGAAGGTTATTAGTATTTTGAATAAGAAGAATATTTTTAATAAATTTGCGAAGTTTGAATGTGATAGTAAGTTCTTTCTAAGAAAAGAAGGATGGAGGAAGAAGGTAGTTTGAATTTATTTCAATAAGTTTTTTATTAGTGCCACTTTTAGCAAGATGGTCGGCATTTGTGTGTAATGCATTATTTGAGTGAGCTTTAATTTTGTGTAAAGTTATTGAAATATTTCGGTAATTAAGAAGATAATTTATATTGTGTATAATGTCCCAATTTGGAAATTTAATTAAAGTGTTTTGAGAGTATAGTAGATTCTGTAGAATTTGTATTGTAGATGCATTATCTATATGAATATTGATTGATGTATTATTTGGTATTATAAGCAGAAGATAGAAAATAGATTCAGTTTCTGCGCGTGTTGAATTTGGTGCATTTGGTATTGCTGCACAGAATTTAATTCTAATTTGGTTATCTAAAATCCAACCTATACCAGTTCGGATATTTGGTGTTTGAGAATGAACTATTGAAGCATCTGAATAGAAATGTAGATTATTTAAGGGTATTGTTTTAATAAGATTATAGAGATGAATTAATTATTCTTGATAAGAGGGAGTTATAACTATATTTTTAATCTGTTCAGTATTTTGATCTAGAATGCTAATTGAAAGATTTGTTGGAGGTGAGGGTATATATAGTTGAGAGTGTATTTGGCAAAGAGCTTGAATTTCTTGGTGGTTAATAGATAATTTGAATGATATAGTTTGGTCTATTTTTTGTTTTTGTGATTTGCATGTGAGATAAATTAAATTTTTTGGTGATAGTATTTGTGTTTGTGATGATGGAGTTAAGAGTATGGTACCAGGAGTATCAAAATTTAAAGAATAATTTTCAATTTTAAAAGAACTTTCCATAATTGAAATTATCTTTCCAAGATTTGGTTGAGTTAATGTAGGGTAGATAACCCAGCTATTCTTTTTTGATTTTGAAGTTGGAGGTAAAATAAGATCTAATGTGTTTAAAAAAGGGTTTATAGGATCTAATTTAATTTGCGGCCAAGTTTGTATTATAGATTTGGTATTAATTTTGTTTGAGAGTTGTTTGAACCAGAAAGGAGTACGACCACGAGTGGTTTTGTAAGTACGAAGATAGATGTTATTCCATGGTAGTAGGTAATTATTGTCAGCAGTTAGAAGTTGTTCCAAAAAGAGAATTTTGTTGTTTTGAAGGCTTTTGATTGTAGAAGAATTGCATTTAGAGTTAAGAAAGTTATAAATAGAGTTTAGAGTTTGATTTAGGAAGAAGTTTTAATTGATATTTAAATTGTTAATATTGATATTGTATTTTAGAAGTTGAAAGAGATAGAAAATGCAAGTAAAGTTGGTAAAGCGTTTGTGTTTAGTTTGGTAAATGAGAGTGTATTGCCATGTTTTAGAGAGCCATTCTTTAATTCTATATTCAAAAATTTGTTTTAGAAGAGGTGAAGAGTTTATAATTTTTTCAGTTATATTGCTTTCTGTATAGATACAGAGTTTGTGAAGTGTAGGAATATTGAGGAGCAAGGGGTTTGTTAGAATATTATTGCTTGTATTTAGAGATAGTTTAAGAGATCTTTTTATTTGTTTAGTTAGGAGAGTTGAAAGTTTGTTGATTTGTTAATTTGTTAAAGGTGTTGCTTGAAGAAGATATTCTATTAAAGGCGCGAGAATTGTATTGAAAAGTCTTGAGATTTGAATTGGCAAAAGTTTTTTATATTGGATCAGTTTAATAAAGTTTTCAATTTTTTCTATAATTTTTTCGAGAGTTGGTTTAGTTGAGCCAGTACCATTAAAAAAGATTCCTAAATATCTAATTGTATCATGGTGTTTACAAAGAAAGATAGTTTCATTGTTAAAAGTTATAGGAAGTATAGATGAAGTATTTTGGTATTTAGATTTAGGGGAGATAAGTATTAAATCTGATTTGGAGGAATTTACTTGTATATTGTTAAGTTTATATAGTTTAGAAACATCATTTAGTAAGTTTTGAAGTGAATTTGGATCTTCACAGTGCCATACTGTATCATCTATAAATGCTAGTGGGGGTATGGTAAGAGTAGGTGGGTTTTTTTGAGTTAGTTGTTCTAGTGGTGATAGAGTATGAATTTTAAGAAGTTGTTTTTGGTATTTGGAGTTAATATAATAAAGAATAGGATCATAATAAATTTTCCATAGGAGAGAAGAGTAGGTTTCTCCTTGTTCTATGCCAGAATATAATGATATGGGTTGTGTTGTACCATATGCTGTAATAACTTTGGCTTGGCGATTTGTATGAAGATTTGTAATGAAATCAATGCTATTTTGAGGTATGCCAATTCTCTAGCATGCTTCAGCTAGTCTTAAAATATTAATTTTATCAAATGCTTTTGACATATACTGGAAAAAGATCCAGGCTTCTTTATTGCTTTCTTTGTAGTGTTCAATTGTATTAAGTAAAATTTGAATAGGTGTATGTGTTGAGGAGTTTTTGGTAGCTGCAAAGTTAAGATTGCTTAAAAGTTTGTTTTGAGAGATAATATGATCAAGTCATTTTGTAAAGATTTTAGTAAGACATTTTTTGAGAGGTTCAATAAGTGAGATAGGACGAACTTGGTCAAGTGTAAAGTCCCAATTTGATTTTTTTGGAATAAGGTATATATGAGACAATTTCCAGGTTGAGAGAATTTGTTAAAGTTGCAAGCATTTAGAAAGAAGTAGTCGAAGAGCATTTTGGCTTTGAGTTGAGAGAGATTTGATGTGTTCATAGTTAAGGACTGAGGGTCCAGATACCTTTTGATTAGGTAATAAAGAAATAGTTTCAGACCACTCTTTATTAGAAATTTTGGATAAGAGATTTTCATAACAAGGTTCATATTCTGGATGTGGTTTGTAAAGATTGTAAAATTCAGAATTTGGGGAGATTGTAGAAAGAGGCTGTTCTTGGTAATAGTTTTGAAAATGATATTGAATTTGGGTTTTAATTTCTTAGAGATTTATTAAAAGATTGTCATTTGTAAGAAGTCTGTCAAGATGTATGCTTGAACCGAATCTCTCAAGAGTTTTTTTAAAGAAAAGTTTTGGATTTTGAATAAAATTTAAGTCACACTCTTGGAGTTTGACTTTAATTTTTTCTTGTATTTTTTGTTTTATCTCAAGTTCAATTTGTTTTTTTAGATGTTTCTCTTCGAGATTGAGAATAGAAGTATACTGAGAGTTTGTAAAAGTTGTATTTAAAGTTAGAGATGAGATAAGGGTATTATGTATATATTTGTTGTAATAGTTAAAGAGTGAGTTAAAGAATTTTTTTGATTTTAGTAGTTTCTTAATAGAAATTAAGTGATTGAGTTGATAGTGTATAGGAGAGAGTTTTATTTTTGGTTTGTTTGAGAGGTTTTTAGAGATTTTTTTAAAGGATATAAATTTTAATGCTGCTTTGTTGATTATTTTTT
>QKWP01000066.1:526270-572615 GCA_003550325.1 Gigaspora rosea
CAGCAAAGAGCTGAACAACTTTGTCTTAAGGAGCAAGACAAGTTTCCTTGGCCCAAATCGCAAAATTGAATAGAATATTTATTTATTTAAAATTTAATATATTTTAACAAGAACAAGTTAAAATATTATAAAATTTGATAGCTATATGTAATTTTGTATTTTGAACAAGTTTATTTAATTGGCAAAAGCCTGTTTATATAATAAATTTTAAAGAAAATTAAACTTTTGTTTAGGAAATTTTTGGTACAAGTAATCATCGGGAAGAGTTAATGATTTGCATCCTGTGAATGAAAGTTAACTTTTCTATTATCAGTTTTTCTGTATATATTATTTCACTGACAATCACTTCAGGTCATTATACCTATTACGACTATAATACCCATTGCAACTATCATACCCAATACAACTATTACACTTATTACAATTATGTCTATTGCAGCAAAAATTACAATTTCCTATCATTAGAAACTATTAGGTGGTTACATTATTAATTTAATTTACAAAATTTAATTTGTTAAACTATTCAAATTACAGAGAAATCTCCCCAAATACATTACATTCAGACCAAACCCTTGGCAATATGCACTTAGAGAACAATAACAAAAAATATTTAGGAAAATTATTATTTCTATACTAGAGTTTATAAGTACATTTATGAAGAGAGGATGCATTTAAGAAGTTTTTTCTGCAGTATGTACATGCATACATATGATCAAATTTACTGCTGCATATTAACAACTGTATTGCTATTATTAGACACAAAGGCAATATTTGTAATTATAAATTATCAATTGAAAGATTATGAGATGTAAATCTATTACTTCTGATTCAGGTTAAATTTAACTAAAAAAGTTTATCATTCTTTAGTGTTTTAATATTTATTATAATTATTATTTAAATTTCAAAATCATTATAATTAAAAATAATCTATTTTAAATTTGCAACTAGTGTTCAAAATTAGTGTTTTCAGAGTTCTTATGAGAACACTGTTTTAAATTTGTGCACAGTAAAATTTTTTTACTGTTCTCTATTAAAATTTTTTTGAGAATAGTAAAATAAAAATAGTGTTCTTATAGTAATTATAACTACATAATATTGTTATATCAAATTAAAATAAATGAATATAACTAATTATGATAATTTATGATCAAAATTATTTAGTTAACTTATATGTAATTACTATAGCATGGATGAAAGTTATGCTCTAATGTATTTTTATATTTAGATGTTTAAACTGATACTATTTATGCTTTTATTAGTAATATTAGAATATTAGTTTATTAGTTATTATAATGTCAAGTGAAAAAAAGTACATATATTTTAATATATTTATAGTATATGATATAGTTTTTTTTTATTTTTTTATTTTTTTTTAGTGAGCATCAATGAGAACATAAACAATAGGTTGAGAACACTTATAGCTATTATGCTGTTCTTATGAGAACAGTATTTGAGTCTAAAATTTTAAACACTGTTTGTAACAATATAACTTATGATTCTTCATTTTAATAATTATTAAAGTACCAACCATAAAATATAAATATCAATGTGATGCTATATTTGCTTGATGATCTGATTATATTTTTTATTTAAAAGATCACATGTAGAAGGATTTACATACTAAAAGGAGGACTAATTTAATGCAATAATAGTTTATATGCTCTTATAATAAGTACTAAAATACTAAACAAATCATTATTCACTAATTTTTCAAATTAATTAAGATAAATTAATTCAAAGTTAAAATCTTTTTTGCAATCACCAATATTTTTTTTCTACCTATCTATTTTTTACTCAATATCTATTTTTTTACATTTAAAATATTTTTATAATTCTTTATTACAAAATTTTCTTTAATTAGTTTTTTTATTATATATTACTTATTGTTTCTATCAATTCAGAATCTACATATACCATTTTAAGTCAATGAATAATATGTTATTTTGGAATCAGTACTAATTTTACTGCAAATAAATATTAAAATTCATTAGTAAACAAATAAATACTATAAAGTCCGAATATAAACAACTCCAAAATAAGCAAAATTCTATATTTAAAGATCAAAATACTAAGAAAATAAAATAAGTAATCCTTTTTAAAAATTCTAAACACATATAATATTTATTATAAACTTTATCAATTTTTAATTCAAATTTTTTAACAAATAAATTATTTAATCTTCTAATTCCTTAGCAGACAAATATCTTTTTTAACTATCTCAAACAAATCTTCATTATTATTGATTTCACTATTTTTTTATTAGAATTACAAATATTAAATAGCACTCTTTTCAAGGATACAAAGTGCCTATAATGAGTGAAACTCGATTTTTTAAAATTCTACTATGTCCCAACTATCATATTAGATCTCATACTATTATGCTATACCATACTTTATGCATGCCCATACTAACTACTGTACTACTAATTATCTTGCTACATCCCAAACTATCGTGCTTTTACTATTATGCTATATTTATTATTGCATCAAACATTAGCACTACTGTATATTAAAAAAAAACTACTATTATATTACTAATGTTTCGAACTATCATGCATGCTCTATACTAACTACTGTGCTACTAACTATTTTGCTATGTCCCAAACTATTATGCATCTATTAATATATGTTCATTATCATGTTACTTTCTGTTCTAAAGAAAAAAAATATTAGTACTGTATATAAAAAAATATATATATTACTGTGTTACTAATATTCTGAACTATCATGCCCCTACTATCATACTATGTTCTATTCTAAAGAAAAAAAGAAATGTTAATACAATATAAAAAGAAAAAAAAATTACTATCTTCTACTAACTATCTTGTTATATCCCAATATATCATGTTCCTACTATCATGATATGTTAGTTATTGTGTAAAACACTAGAACTATATTAAAAAAATATTACTATGGTACTAATTATCTTGCTACATACCAAACTATCATACTTCTACTATTATATATTTATTATTGCACTATGTTCTATTATAAAAAAAATATTAGTACTGTATATATATATATATTATTATACTACTAATATACCAAATTATTATGCTTCTACTATTATGCTACATTTGTTATTGTGCTATGTTTTGTTCTAAAAAAAAAACATTAATATTGCATATATATATCAAAAAAACTACTGTACTACTGACTATCTTGCTACATCCTGAACTATCATATTTTTTTTATTATATTATATTTGTTATTGCACTATGTTCCATTTTAAAAAAAATATTAATACCCTATAAAAAAAATATTACTGTGCTGCTAACTATTTTACTATATTCTAAACTATTACACTTTTACTATTATATGTTTATTATCTTGCTATATTTTGTTTTAAAAAAAAGAAACATTAGTACTTTATGTATTTATTAAAAAAATATTACTGTATTACTAATTGCTAACATTCTGAACTATCATGCTAGGACCCCAAAATATATATAAATAGGTCAGGTTATTTTAAAATTACTAAAAATAGAAAAATCTGCAGAAAAATCTCAAAAATAAGCAAAAAATTACTATAAATAAAATGATCTGTATAAAAATACTAAAAATAAGCAAACTAATATATGATCTATCTATGTATATTTCAGGGTCCTATTATGCAGTGTTGTCACGGGACAACTTTGGACCGTAGTTTGAACAATTTTGGACAATCTTGGACAATTAAATAAAGTAAAATTACTTGAAATTTTATTAAGACAATCTATTTTAAATTTAACTAAAATGTGTTTAGCACCACAAAAAATATATAATCATATATTTTTTAGACAAATTTAATAATTATTAAAGACTGTATAAGCTTTGGACAATTTTGGACGCTTGGACATTTGAACGTGGACAAGACCAAAAAAGGCCTTGGGCAGCCAAAACGTACAACACTGCTATTATGCTTCTACTATTATACTATGTTTGTTATTATACTAAAAAAATATTAGAATTATAAAATACTACTATACTACTAATTATCTTGCTACATTCCAAACTATCATGCTTCTACTATCATACTACCTTCATTATTACATAAAAAGTTAGTATTATATTAAAAAAAGGTAAAAAAAAGTGCTACAAAGCCAAAATGGGCTGAAATACTTATTTCCGCTGTTCGAGTAAAGAATTATTTGACCAGATTTGAAACAATTATTATTACATTGCTGAAAGAAAATATGAAGAAAATAAAAGTGGTCAGAAAAGTAAAATTTTGAAACCTGGACTATTTTGCTAGTCCTAAACTATCATATTTCTACTATCATATATTTATTATTTGTATCTTAGTTAATCTAATTTCAAAGATACAAAGTGCATATAAAGAACAGAAACAATTTTTAAATCTAAAAGTTAAGTTGATTTTTTAAAAAATTTTTAAGGCAACTAATTATTAATTTATAATTAACAAATTATAAATATATTATGATATTATATATTAATATACAAAATGATCAAATTATATATAAATTACATATATAATGATTCTATTATGACGTTAGCAATGCATAATTACAGTAACAATGATTATAATCTTTATAAAATTAGCCAATTTAAATTTCAAGAGATTATTTAAAGAGAATATTTGCATATAGCATTATTTTATAATAAGCGGATATAATAAATAATATATATTTTTTTTTACTCTTTGACATGTTTTGCTGATATTTTATTAAAAAAAACCAGTATTGAGTACTATTTATAGCCCGATAATACATGATACTTAAAACTAAAATTCGACATCATGTGGTTACTTCGAGAGCACCTACATGTGACCAGTCACACCACCTTACGGATAAAGCAGATATAAACTTTGTCAGTCCACGTCAAAGAGCGACAAAGGATTTCCCTTCAAATCCCTCCCACCTAGCATCAATGGTGGGGATAAATCAACTATTTAAGAAAGACAATTAAAATGAGAAACAAAAGGAGATATAAAAAAGGGGGAATAACTACAAAATCTAGACGAAAAACCAAAAATAGCAAAAATAATAAAAATGAAAGATGAGAGAAACGAAAAAAAACTCTATGCTAATGACGTAAACTAACAAAAGAAAATATAAAAAGCCACACAAGGCAAAAGAAAAAGTAGATAAAAATTATATAATACTGCACGAAACCATATCCGTCAAAGTATTATATGTATATCAAAGAAAGGAAAAAAAAAAGAAAAGAAAAGGCTATGCCTAAAAGAAACTTCTAGAAGAAAAGAAATTTTTCCTGGTATTTTCTCCAGATCATCCTCACGTGTCATTCATTGTTTATTTCGCAGGCGTCGAAACTTACTCGTGACCGGGCTCCGATTCAGTAGGCGCATTTCCAATTGGGAGGAGTAAACATTGCCGATCTTTTGGAGGGGGTAAGCTAGATTTCCCACTTTTTGGCGAAAATTTCGAAAAACCAAGGAGAAATATTGAGGGCACCAAAACTTGTAAAGAGTGTAAGTTTTACGTTTTGTAGAATAGTATTGATAACCAAAAGTATGTTTCTGTCTAAACTTCCACATCTTTTGACAAAAAACTCCAGAGTTTTAGCTCTACTACATTTTCCATAGCAACGAAGTCTTCACCCGGAGAACCAAACCCACAAGGAGAAATCTTTTTCAGCTCTATTTTAGTCATCTCACATGCAATCTGAAGTCCTGTATCCAAGCTGCTTCTAGATAAAGTTTTTGTTATGTATAAAAATACTAACTACAAAATTTTCATAGGTCGGTGTTTATGAAAAATTTTGGTCCAGAGGATCGTCAGAAAGAGTTAGTTCTGAATAAATAATATTCTGTTTTATCTAATTTATTAAAAATACTATACTTTTTAAATATTTAATAATTATTTTTGCAGAAATATCATTCTACACTTCTAAATTTCATTAAAAATTAAACTATATAATAGTCTTTTAATTTTTTTTTAGATAACTAAAATTCACTATTACTTATTTATGAACACTATCTTTTCTTTAAAATATCTTTAAATAGTTATTGATGCTTATATCTAAAGGTTGTATAATTGATATTAGACCCTAAAATAATAGCTTTATAAATATTATTAACTGTATATTCATATTTTAATATACTAGTAAAATGCTCTTCAATAAACCCATATATGTAAAAACAAAAATTTGTTTATAGTTAATGCTTCAGTTGTTTGTTCTAAAATTGGTTAATCTTTTTGCACATCAAGTATTTATCTATCCAGGTATTTATATATATATATACACAATAATTCTATAAATAAGATTAGAAAGAACTTATATTTATTTAAAAATTACTATATTTGCTATAATTGTTAAATACAAGTAAGTCAGTTTTTTTTGTTTCTAGTTGATCTAATTTGAACTGTTTTAGAAGATGGCTTAAGCCAGATGTGTTTATATGTTTTTGATTATTTAATTAAAATTTGAGTAAGGATTAGTTAGGAATTAAGATTAGAGCTTAGTTTATAAATAAAATTGTCTTTCAACATTTTTTATTAATGCTTCTAGACAGGTTTAAATTCTTGTTTTTTGTATTTTTAGTATTTTTCACTTTTTTCTTTGTTTTTGTCTTGTCGGGCTGATCTGTAATAATCAAAATTTATAATTTGATTGCTTTTTATTATGTAAACGCACCTAGCTTTAGATATCTCCCTATTTTAGTACTTTCTTATTAATTATATAAGAACTTGTTATATCAAAACAAACAAGTATTTTATCTATATTTATAATTTAAAAATAAAATTATTTTTAGCTAACCTGTCCTATAGTGACCCTATATAATTAGCCAATTATTTTTAAGATCAGCAATCATATATAAATAATAATTATTATTTTTTAAATTATTATTGTATTTTTTGTTTTTTTTTTGTTTTTTGTTTTTTTTTTTACTTGTGCTAACTAGTTTTTTTTCTTCTCATTAAGTTGAAGTTTGGTTATTAGAGTCATCACCAGAGATATTACTAAAGTTCTATTATTGGAGTCTATTATTGGAGTTATCATTGGAGCTGTTGTTGATGTCTTGGATTAAAGCTATAAAGTTGTATTTAAGTTGTGAATTTCCTGCTATATGAGTAACTTAGTATGCTATTTTTATTTTTTTTAAGATTTCATCAAGGAAAGGGGTTTTTTTAGCTCACTAATTTCTTATCATTTTCTTTATTGTTTTTTTATTGTTTTCTTTGGTATAGATTCTTTGATATGAGTTCTTTAGTGTAGATTCTTTAGTGTAGATTTTTTGATATGGATTCTTTAGTAAATTCATAGTTCTTGCATTTTTTAGTAGATTCTTTTGTTGTTGTTTAGTAGTTTTTTCTGTAAGTTTGTAGTAGGTTCATAGTGGTGTTTTTGTTATATATCAAAAATTTATTTTGAAGATTATGTGTTAAGCAAACACATCATGTTGTTGTTATAAAGTTTAAATTCTTGATGGTTATAATTCTATTGGTTGTTTTGGGTGAAGAATTAGAGAAATACAATATATAATTTAAAACAAATTTGATAAATATATTTTATTTACCTTTAAATTAGTTTGAAGTTTTTTACCATTATTATTTTTTTTTAATTAATAAAAATTTTATTAAGTATATAGATATTATATATTATTGTAAATAATTTAGTAGATTAAAAAAAAAAACTCTGATAAACACTATGTTATGCATTATATGGAATCAGAAAAACTTTGGATTTTTTTTCAAATCTAGGTCATTATTGTGTATACCAAAAAAAAATTAAGTAGCAAAATAGAATAATTGATAAAATTAAATTTTTTTTAAAAAAAAATTAGGTCAGAGTTAAGCAAAATGAAAAATTATTCTTTTGTAATCTAAACAAAAAATTAACTTTTGTGATTTAATTGACCAATAAAAATCAATCACATGAATCATGTTGTCAACCTAGATTTCTACCTTTTTAGAGAAATGCTAGAGACAGGGCGACTAATGCAGTGAGACACTTTATATAATTCACACTAATTACTGTAGTATGCAATGCTCGGAAGGGATACTGTCATTTGGGCAGTATTTTGTAAAGAGGCTTGGAGGATTTGCAATTACAAAAGAGGCCACAATTAATAGTATATGAAGATACTAAGAATTGTATCAGTTGTATTTCAGTGAAGACACACTACTTCACTTATTCTTTATTCAATAAACCAGAGATTCTTCACTCTGCTTTTTAGCAAAGGAAAGACCTTAAGTATTTATACATGTTTGTCCAATATAAATAATTACAATAATAAATAAAGAGATCTATATAATCGATAGATTTTGATATATGCTAATGCTAAATATAATGGTTATAATGAATATAATAAAGATAATAAATATGTTACATATATCCTAAATATCAGCTATATTAATATGTTAATTATATCTGTCAAAACTGTTATGTCCCAAATGTCTAAAATGTCCAGAATGTCAGACATGTCTGTGATTAACTCAAATGTCTAGGATTACTCGAAATGTCTGATATTCTGTATCATGGGTGGCGCAGTATTAATCGACCAATAAGATTTGAGCGCAGTAGGATGTCTTGTAAAGACCAATCATTCAGTTTTGACTAGCTTGGGCTAGAACGATCCAATCGAAATGATTTGGTACTATTCAAAAGGTCTCATTGAGGCGGTCACGATGGTGTAGTTTCGTTAAAATTGATCACAGAGTCAAGAGTTATCGTTGTTATACTTTTCGTACATTTTTCTAGGTCTAACAACGTGCTTGATTTTGATCAATTAAGTACATGTTTCACATAATCGATTTTTATTGGTTAATTATAGGTTGTTATGATATCGGCTTACTATAAACTAATACTCATTTGAAAAAAATTATACTAATATCTTAATTAAAATTAAATTATAAATTTATAAAATTCAATAAATTTTCAATAAAATCTTCAAATAACTTATAATAAATTTAGTACAATAGTAAAAAGAAAGTTGGTATCACTTTTACTTATATATCTGAGTTTTTATTCTTAGCATTAGATTTAAAAAAATGAAATTTCTTTTAGTATTGTAAAAAGTTTCTATTAAATTTAATAAAAATGAAAGCAAGGTCTCACCTTTAATATTTAAAAAAAAAAGTTGGTATCACTTTAAAACTAAATTTGAAAATACAAAATTGTTAAAAAAATATCTAAATATTTATCTTACAGGTTGGTAATAAAATTGTACTTATTTATATTTTAAAAGAACATGCTATTTTGCAATTCCTATTTGAACAAAGTTTATTAAACTATTTAATAAGCTTTTTTTTTAAAAACTTAATAAAATAAACTTTCTAGCAATATACATATTAGTTATTAGATAAATACTAAAGTAATATAAAATAGCTAAAACATTCATCTGCTTTGCTTTTTAAATAATAGTAAATTTTTTAATACTTTATATAAAGTTTTTGAATATTTCTTCTAAATTTACTGCTTTGTTATTTTTATTATTTCTGATAACAGTATTTATTTGTTTGTGTTTTTTTGATTTTGTTATTTTATACTTTGGTTTTTTTGTTTGGTTTTAATTTTTTTGTAATATAAAAAAGCTAAACTACTAGTATCTAACATAAAAAAAGATATATACAGAAAAATATCCTGATTTAAAAAATAAACTATGTATAAAATATAGTCAATACTAATATATATTACTTTTTCTAATATTATTTTTTATATACATAATATAAAGCAACTAGTTACAAAATTATAAATTATTTTTTTAAAAAAATATTATACATATATACAGTCAGACCTCTCTAAATGCATCCTCCTAAATGTATAACCTCCTTAAATGCATATTAGTTTTCTGATCCAAATATATACCAAACCTCTATAAATGCATTTTTTCTTATTGTTCTTTAAATGCATATCTCCAAAAGTTTGGTCCTAATGATATGCATTTAGAGAGGTCTAACTATATATCATTTGTATTAAAATAGGTTAGTAAATATTTTAATTTAGATAAATATCAAAATTTTTTCATGTACTATTAGTTTAAATTCAGAAATTTACTCTTTATATTATTGTAGTAGTAGTTAAACAATATAGAAACATAATAAATTAAATTAATAAATACTAAGTAGTGAATAATAAATTCAGAGTAGTACTATTGATACTATCTAAATGCATACTGTTTAAATGCATATACTGTTCAATTGCATACTATTTTTATTTTCCAACTTGGTTACTAATTATAAATGCATAATTCTCTATTTGCTTAATGCATAAAGAATTTTTATTTTTTTTTAATTTTAAATATTAATAACTCAACTCTTGATCTAATAATCTGTTTTATATAATTTAATTACCAAATGATTAGCTTACTGAGACAATTCTATTGAGCCCAAAAAGCTAAAATCCAATTACAGGATTATGAGATTGTTAATATTTATATTACTTTATATTAAAACTTTGTATATATTTATTAAGTACACAAATCGTTAATGATCTTGTAATCCTGTGATTAGATTTTAACGATTTTGGGCTCATTAGAATTGTCTTATTAAGCTGGTCATTTTGATAATTAAATCTCCAAAATGGACTATTGGAACAAAAACTTTCGTGTTTAAATACAAATTATTAATAAAACTTTATTAATTTTAATTGGTTAATTAATATATCACATAATTTAGTATTACTGTTTAATTGCATATACTGTCTATATGCATAAAAAAGTCTCTAACAGATAGTATATAATTAGACAGTAATGACTATAAATAATAAATATATAGGCGCAGATATTTCTAAAAAATAGTTGCATAAGTAATATTTGAGTTTTTTCATTATAATAGTTTAAATACTGATATTATTGAGTTTTTATATGAGCATTGAATATGTTGGCAATAGTAGATTATTTTAAATAATAAATTCTTAAAAATAACAATTACCAAAATTAATAAGTAACAAGGGAATAGAAATTTGTTGCACCTGCGACATGTCACACCCAAGATTCTGACCAATCAAATCGCACGATTTTGTAGACAAAAAATTTTAAGTTTTAAAAATTAAAAATTATTACTAGTAAAATGTAAAAATAAATAAGCAATATCAAAAATACATAATGTAAAATTTTATTCTGAACAACTTTTTCTAAGTCGTAAAAATAGATTGTCTTAGTAAAAAAATAATGTTTTGTAAGAAAAATCAAAAATTTTGATCATTAGCACATATAAAACTTTTTTTACTAATATAATCTATATTTATGTTTAAGTATTACATGTAAAATTTTACGCTAAACAAGTTTTTTTAAGATAAAATAGTAGATTATTTTAGTAAAAAAAAAGTTTTATATGTGCTTACTTTGGAAATTTTTGATTTTTCTTATAAAACGTTTTTTTTACTAAGACAATTTATCTTTATGACTTAGAAAAAGTTGTTCAAAATAAAATTTTACATTATATGACATGCTATTTTATATATATTTTACACTTTATTAAGTAAAATTTTAAATTTTTAAAAAATAAAATTTTTTGTCTATAAAATCGCGCAATTTGATTGGTCGAAGCAGGGGTGCGACATGTCGTGGGTGTGACAAATTTATTTTCCAAAGTAACAAAATACAATAAAGTCAAATAGTAGATAACTTATAAAACTAATAATATAGAATTCAGACAGTTTTATTTTACAATTCAAGATTGTTAAAACGCACTACTGGTGTTCAACACCAGTATGAAGATCAATATCAAAAAAAATTAAACAAAAAAATAAACAAAAGTTAAAACTAATAAATATTAAGTTAGAGTTAATAGTTAGTGTTAGAGTGAGGCATAGTATATAGTAAAATTTTACAAGGAATTTTTTTTTTTAAAAAAAAAAGCTGGTTTCATAGATAAAATTTTGAGTTAGAAAGTATTTTTTTAAAAAAAATACCAAAACAACAAAAATTTTATGTTACACTTGATCTTTACATTACACTGCATTTAAAAAATTTGATTGGTAAAAATCATTGTGGTGTTGAACACCAGTGGTGCATTTTAGTAATCTTGTTACAATTTACTAGGTACTTATATTTTAGTCCTTTTTTTTATAACAGATTAATAAATCTTAAATTTTTTCAAAAATTTATTTCTGATTAGTGTTTTGCAAAAAAGAATCCAGATAGATCTGGTATTTTTAATAAATATAAATATAGCATTATTCTAAGAGTACCAGAACTAAAACTAAATAAATAATTAATGTAACCAGTTGGGATCGCCTTTTATTATTCAGCGAAGAGAAAATAGTAGTATCTTTATTAAACAATTGCTTTGCTATATATATGTACATTTTACTTTACTAACTATATAATTATGACTATATTTATCAGTAATTATAAATCAAACCAGTGGTATTAAAAACCAGTATGCAGTGTAACATTAAGATCAATATTAAAAAAATAAACAAAAAAAAATAAACAAAAGTTAAAGTTGATATATGTTAAGTAGAGTAATAGTTAGGGTTAGGGTGAGGCATAGTATATAGTAAATTTTCGCAAGGGGTTTTTTTTTTAAAAAAAAAGGTTGTTTCATAGATAAAATTTTGAGTTAGAAGGTATTTTTTAAAAAAAAAAGCAAAACAACAAAATTTTATATTACATCTGATCTTTACATTACACTGCATTTAAAAAATTTGATTGGTGAAAATCATTGTAGTGTTGAGCACCAGTGGTGTAATTTAGTAAAACCGATATTTATTATGCGATATGCAACTAATTCTCTTATGATACTCTGCACAATTGTATTGCATTATTATTTATATATCGACATTCGTTCACGATTGATAATTATAATATATAGGTAAAAGGGGTATTGTGGTAAAGTTGACTTTGATTGATGATATCATGTGAATTATCTAAAGTATCGAATGATTTTGATATCAACTAACTCATCCTGCAAAGACAAATCTAATGGTATGAAGATCATTAAATTCTAATTACTGGATCAAACAATATTATCATTCAAAGATAAAAAACTAAAGTAAAAATTTTAGAAGAGGTGGGTATTGAGACGAATTTGAGTTATATTATAAAACAATAACCAGAATTGAATAATTTTTATAACATTCAATTTATCTTAATGAGACAAATCGAATAGTAGTTAGATTATCCAATTTTGATCACTAGATCACAAGATATTAATGATTATGTACAACACACTACTATACAAAAATAATTTTGAAGGGTATTATGATGAAAAAAGTGTTATATGTACGTAAGTATTATTATCTTGTGATCCTTTAATAATCTAACCACTATTCAATTCATTTCATCAAGACGAATCGAATAGTATAAAAATTATTTAATTCTGATTGTTGTATCACAAGATAGTACAAATTCGCCACAATACCCCCCTTCACCACAATACTACTACAATACCCTATTTTACCTTATGCAAGGTACATACTAATTTGTAATTACTACTTTGCTTATTATTAATCATTTTTCTTCTTTATAGATCCAATGTCCTATTGGCATGCCAGTTTGGTAACCGTAGTGCAACTTGACTTGTTACACTCTCTCCTACCTAAATCCAAACAACCTACAATCCTACCCTTTTTATTGGTTCCATCATTATTCACTTCATACCTCTCTACCAATTCCATGACATTGTTCAAATTTGGTAATAGTTTCCATGTTGCTTCATAAAAGAGGTAACATTTCCACTTAATCAAATGCTGGGCTTCTGGTAGTACATCTGTTTATTCAAAATCTCTTCGACTTCAAATTCTGGGTCTGAATTTAATCCATCAAGAAATTTTGGAGGTATAGGACCTTCTTTCTTTCTTTAAATTTATCAAATATATATAGCTTTAGCAATAATATATAAAATAATAGATATATACTCATGTGTAAAGGTAGGGTCAGTTTGTATGCCATTGACGATAACTTCTTTTCAATTATATATTGTCTAGCAAATTTTGTTATCAATTTCTTAGAGGTTTATTCTGCATCTACTATTGAAGTGAGGTGTTATATTGAAAGTATCACTTGTTTACCTTTCTGCAATTCTATATCTCTATAGCCCTTATTGTAATATTTTGCTTGCTTTTCCTGTGCTGCTACTAATGTATCTCTTGCTATATTTATTGTTACTGTCCAATGCTCATATAAGTCATGTGCCACCTTTACCTTTGTCCTATTTAATATTTTCACTGCTATAGTACTAGGAGTGATGGGTTACTGATTGTAATCTAATTGAAATAGTATAAAGCCTGTTGATAACTGTTGGGCATTATTGTATACAAATTCCGCAGCTAGCAGCAACTGGTTCCAATTGGTTTGTTTGTAATTGATATATGCATGTATTATGTTTTTCAATATCCTGTTTGTACGTTCTGTTTATCTATCTATTTGTGGATATGTAGCTATCAATATATATAGCTTCATTCCTAGTAACAGGACCCTGAAATATATATAGATAGGTCAGGTATGAGTTTGCTTATTTTTGAGGTTTTTTATGCAGATCTTTTCTATTTATAGGGGTCATCTAAAGCAGAGACAAATCATGTAATCAACTGCCAATCAAATTATAGAATTTTGATGATCTTCAGCGAAGCAAAAATTAAAAGAAGCGAAAACCTTGAAAAATACAAAAAACAGCAGTTTAAACCTACCTCGATATGTTAATCAAAAATGTCGGGAAGGCAATTTTGCTTATATATATTTACCTAAAACCTAATCTAACCCTAATATAGGATGACCCTAACCCTAAAGTTAATTGAAAAAATTATTAAATATGATTGTCTCCACTTTAGACGTCCCCTATTTATAGTAATTTTTTGCTTATGTTTGAAGTTTTTCAGCAGATCTTTTCTTTTTTAGTAACCCTATATTTAACCTGACTCTCTATGTATATTTTGGGGTCCTCCAGTAACCTAAATAATTTCTTTCAAAAACTTCTAATGAACTTCGGGTCTCAATCAGATACGATTCCACATGACATTCTGTAATTTTAAATACTTCTTGGAAGTATAAATTTGCTAGTTCTGGTGCTGTAACAGTTGTCCAAGTAGGGATAAAGTGTGCTCTTTTACTAAAACAATTGACTACTATTATAATAGCATCATAACCTTCTGCAGTGACTAGTAAGTGTGTTATTAAATCTATCAAAATGTGCTTCCAAGGCTGTTTCAGAATATTTAGCAGTTGCAATAGTCCTGTGAGCACCTGATTTGATGCTTTATTTCTTTGATAGCTTTCGCAGCTGTTTATATATTTCTTAACATCTTTTCGCATTCTTTTCCAATAGTACAACTGCTTTAAACTAGCATATATACAGTCTACTCCAGGATGTCAATTAACATCATGATGTTCATAGAGTATTACAATTTTTAATTTTGACATATATGCAATGCATAGCCAAGGGTTCTCAGGGACTTCTACTAGATACAACAACCCATCTTCCTTGAGTTGGTAATAAGCTAATTGACATTTAACTTTTTTTGCACTACCACTTTCTGGTGTTTTAGTGTGTCGATTATTATTGATAGATGCTTATCCTTTGCATTTTTTTCCTAAATTGTTATATAGAACTCAGGGTCAATACTAACAGTTGTTATTATTAGGTCTTCTAGATAGTGCATCAGCTACTATATTCATTTCGCCTGTTTATCTTAAAGCTATATGACTGTAATGCCTCTACTCACCTAGCTTGTCTTTGTAATAACTTCAATTAGAAGTTAATGAATTTCAATGAAGTGTGATCAGTAATGATTGTAAACGATTATCCTTCTAAGTATACTTTTTATACTTTTAGTGATAAATTACTGCTAACAATTCTTTCTCATGAATTAAATAATTTATTTTGCTAGTATCTTTTTTCTAGATATATAAGCTATGGGTTGCTTACCATTTCCCTAGTCTTGACTCAATACAGCACCAATTACGAAATCAGATACATTAGTTGTAACCACAAACAGCTTCTCAGGATTGGATATAGCTAATACTAGGATGCTTATAAGTACTTCTTTAAGTCATTTAAATGCCTTGTCCTGATCGAGTCACCATTCATATGACTGATTTTGTGCAAAAGACTCATAAAAGGAGCAGCAAGCTTAGAACTATTATGTATAAATTTTCTATAAAAATTGACTAACCCTAAGAAAAAACCAAGTTCATGCAAATTCCTAAATACTGACCAAGTTTTTTATGGCTTCCAACTTTCTCAGATCAGTTGCAAGGCCCTCCAATGATATTACATATTCTAAAAATTCTATATTAGACTTACTGAACTCACATTTTTTCATATATTCATATAACTGGTACCTTTGTAGTTTCTCTAATACTTGACTCACATGTTGCACATGCTTATCCTGTGACTTACTATAAATTAATATATCATCAAGGTAGACAATTACAAATTTATCTAAGAAGTCCTGCAATACATCATTCATTAGGTGCATAAAAGAAGCTGGGGAATATGTTAATCCAAATAACATTATAAAAAATTCATAGCCATACTATGTATAGAATGCTATCTTTTTTATATCATCTTTTTTAATACGTAACTGATAGTATCCAGAGTATAAGTCAATTTTGCTGAAGTATCTTGCACCTGTAAGCTGATTTAACAAATTATTGATACAAGGAGCAGGTACCAGTTTTTAATTGTAATTTTATTTAATGCCTTGTAATCTATACACATATGGAGAGAACTATCTAAATAATACCAGAGCTCTATATAGTAATGAACTAGGGTAAATTATACCTTTCTTAATGTTTTCTTCAAGCTGTCTTTTTAATTCTTTGAGTTCATGAAATGACAGTCTATAGATGAGGCAAATAGAGGTGCTATATCTTTTTGCAAAAGAATTTCATGGTCTACATTCTAATGCGGTGGCAATTTATTAGGCAATTCATTAGAAAAAAACATCCTGGTACTTGTCAACTACCCTTGTGAGGAACACTAGTATTTTTAATTCCTCTATTTCTTCCAGTTGTGCTTTTGTTGTGGATAGTACTATGAAAAGCTCTGCTTTCTTCTTAATGTCTTTAACTATTTGTTGCCTCGATACTACTATCAAAGCAAGCTGCATTTGTTTTCCTTCTGCATTTGCATTAATTTTATATACTCTTCCTTTATTCTATATTAAGATTTCATTCTTTTTCCAATTAATCTGCAGGTTATGGTCATATAACCATAGCTTGCCCAGTATTGCATTATACTTTTGCAATAGAAGAACTTCTATCTGAGGTCTTTTTCTTGCCAAGAGTACATCTGAATTGTCATATCTGATACATATCCACTTGATACGCACAGTGTTCCATCAGCTAGTTCTACCATTGCCCTCTTCTTTATTTTTGTATTAATCATCAAAATGTGTTTCTCAATGAATTGTTTATTAATGAAATCTTTTGAAGTGCCAGAATCAATCAAGATCAAGACTTTCTTTTTCCGATTTGTCCTCTTATCCTCAAGAGTCTTTTCTTCTTTCTATCATTAATTTGTAGTTCAATTGCATTAGCTTGTACCACATCCTTATTAAAATTCAATAAAGATTCCAAATTCGCTTTAAATTTAATAGGGCACATCTTTACTGTGCCCTTTCTGGCCACACCTAAAGCACAAACCTATTTGTCTGTACTGTTTCTTTTTATTACCATTATTATTATTATTATACTAATTGAACTTCTTTTGTTCCTTAAACTTTTCAGATCCTTGAAACTTCTTGGTTTCCGCTATATCGAGTTCCATCAGTATCATAGTATTACTATCCAAATCACTAGATTTTGGTGTACTATTTTTAACATTCACTACAACTTGATGTCTTGTGCCACTGGTACCGTATATTGTGGTATCATATGTAAAAAATACAAATAGTATCTTCCAAGCTTCCAGGTGACCGATAGTTCATCTTTGCTTTCGTGGATGCTTTTAACTCTTCCATGAAGTATAAAATTTTATTAGCTTCATTCATGCTTTCCATTTGTCCAAGGATATTTCTAAACTGTGAAGTATACTCTAATACCATTAAGGTTTGCTTAATATTTCTTAGCTGTTTTCGCAAATACTGTTAATTCTATAGATGTTAGAACGCCTCTTTCATTTTTTTTGCAAAGTTATTTTATATTTCAAATGGCTGTTTGTTTCTTGGATCTGGACTCTTTTCAAAACCCACTATAATGTAGCATCTTTTAAGCTAGCTATAACATATTGAAGATGTTCTTTTCTCTTGATTTTTTGACTTTATATAATAATTCAACTTGGAGTAACCAAGTCACAACATTTTTACTTTCTTTTTCCCAAATATAGGTAACTAAACCAATAACTCTTTTGCTTGTGGAGACTCCCGTACAGATGGTAGATCCTCTAGTATATCTTTTCCTTTTTTGCTTTCTTGCAATATACATACGATTTGGGCATTGACAGAATCTTGATTTCTTATAAACTGTTTAACAAAGTTGTTGAAATCACTTTGCATTATAGCTTAGTGGATTTTACTAATCTACAGTACACCTTCTATTTATTTTTTTTGTGTATAAGTGGCTCTTTTATCTGCTACTACCAAATGTAACCTGTTGGAATCTCCTTTTTTTATTCAGCGAAGAGAAAAAAGTAGTAACTTTATTAAATAATTGCTTTGCTATATATGTACATTTTACTTTACTAACTATATAATTATAACTATATTTATTATGCGATATGCAACTAATTTTCTTATAATACCCTGCACAATCGTAGTGCATCATTATTTATATATTAACATTCATTACGATCGATGATTGTAATACATATGCAAGGTACATACTAATTTGTAATTACTACTTTGCTTACTAACAATCGTTATTCTTTTTTTTAGATCCAATGTCCTATTGGTATGCCAGTTTGGTTACTATAGTCCAACTTGACTTGTTACTATTAATATAAAAAATACACTACTACCAACAGGTTTTGCTTGTCTTTTATGTGTATTTGTAGCTAGCTAATAATGTGCCCAAAACTCTTTTGCCACAAAAACTGAAATCAAACCTAGTTTTTAATAAACAAAACTAATTTTACTCTCAAACTATATAAAAAACCTGAAATTGATAAAAAAAGCAGAAACTATACAAAACTCTGGTATTATCCAAAACTATTTTGAAAGTATAAATATTTAATGCAGAGTAACTTATTATTAGGTATTGTTAAAAAAAATTTAATACAACCTGATATAATAAATTAAATATGATTAAAAACAGGTTTTGATATATGTTTTTATGTACTAGAACTCTGCAAGTATCAGCATAATTTAGTAGTATAGCACTTGAGCTTTAGTTATATATACGTATGTATATACCAATTCTATTTGACATCATCTTTTTTATCTTATTTTATTTTAATTATTTTATTTTAAATATTATTAAACTTTTTTTTTATTTATCTATTATATTAAAGCACAAATATCCAACTATTATACTATTTACCAATTAGAAGATTCAATATAGTATTTCTATTTTGTGCAAAGTAATAGAATATTACTTGATTGAAAAATAGAACAGCCAAACAACTCTGTCTCAAATACACTATTATGAATAAGAACATTGCATGTGATAATTAGAACATTTTGCAGAAGAAAGGGATGGTGTGAGAAGATCAATGACATCAATAGTATAATTTTTGCTCAGTACAATATACAAAAATTTGACAATCAAATACTTGTTATTAAGTTATGGTTGCAGATCAACTAAAACAAAAATATAGTATTAGTTAATCTGTTATTTGACTGTTAAATTTTGTTTAATTGTACTGAGCACTAGGTATAATGCATAAAATTAAGAATTGGAAGGTTCAAAAAATATAAGAATTGGTGATGACATAGCAGATCTGCATGTACTTGAACTTTAATTTGTGCAACTCACCCAACTTGCTCCAAAATAAAGAGAATAACTCTACTGGCTTCAATCCTACAGCAACTTTGCTTCTCAATTATGATTCTATAAATTTTAACAAACTATCTCTGGCCTAAATTATCTGCTATTATAGCTTAAATAAATACTGTGTCATATAATATAAATGCTTTTTGTGATATTATATAAATTAATTAATTATTATCATATTAAATATTATATTTGTGATTATCTTATTAGTATCACAAAATCATCTTGCTATTTGTATTACATAGTCATTTATATAGCAATTATTTACATATGTACATATATTTGATATGATTGTTAAATAAGTAGCTGCACAATACAGTTGTGCAAACCAAAAATAGCTAAAATATAAAATTTAAAATAAACTTCGAAATTGTGTTAAACTTATGCATGTTATAGATACTATTTCAGCTTTGATAAATATATTTTAGTATTAAGTTTTGATATAAAAGCTCTAAAATATTGCAGCAATTTCATATTAAAAATTAGTGCCAAAATACTCTACAACTTGCATAATCAGACCTAGAGTCACAAACATAATTCTATAACTTGTATAATAATTATTATAAGTTTAAAGCACAATTGATTTATATTACAATGAAATATTCAAATAATTTCTTATTTAAATATATGGGGTAGTCAATAGAAACCAAGCAAATTTATCTAATAAATTTGCTTAATTTCTATTGACCACTTTTATATGATACAGCCAAGTATTATACTAGGTAATCTAGTTTATTTTATTTTAATTATTTATTTTATTTTAATTATTTATTTTATTTTAATTATTTATTTTATTTTAATTATTTATTTTATTTTAATTATTTATTTTATTTTAATTATTTATTTTATTTTAATTATTTATTTTATTTTAATTATTTATTTTATTTTAATTATTTATTTTATTTTAATTATTTATTTTATTTTAATTATTTATTTTATTTTAATTATTTATTTTATTTTAATTATTTATTTTATTTTAATTATTTATTTTATTTTAATTATTTATTTTATTTTAATTATTTATTTTATTTTAATTATTTATTTTATTTTAATTATTTATTTTATTTTAATTATTTATTTTATTTTAATTATTTATTTTATTTTAATTATTTATTTTATTTTAATTATTTATTTTATTTTAATTATTTATTTTATTTTAATTATTTATTTTATTTTAATTATTTATTTTATTTTAATTATTTATTTTATTTTAATTATTTATTTTATTTTAATTATTTATTTTATTTTAATTATTTTTTACTATTTTTTTTTTATTTTAATTATTTTTAACTGTTTTATTTATTTATTTTATTTTAATTATTTTTACTATTTTTTTTTATTTTATTATTTTTAATTATTTTTTTTTATTAAATTATTTTTAAACTTTTTTTTTATTTTAATTATTTTTTAAATGCTTTTTTATTTTAATTATTTTTAGAAAATAACTACAATTAACTGAAAGTAAATTCCTGTTTACATAGATCAGTAATCTGTATATTATTTTTATTTTTCAGCATGAAAAATTTTTTCATAAATAATATATATTTTTTTTTGTTTATATTCATCTTTTTTTTCTTTTTAACAGTTTTTTTAATTTAGTGACTTTTTTATTTTTATATAGCATCAGTTTTTTTACTTTCCTTCATTCTTCAGTAATGTTGTTTGTTATTATTCAGTTTGTTATTATTAGGTATCATCATTTTTTGGTGTTAACAATTTTTAGTGTCATCATTTTCAGTATCACTATTTGTAGGTGATTCATTTGTCTTAGAGTAGTAAAATTTTAGTTAAAACCATTGTATACTAGAAATATTGCTTGTATGTTGGTGCCTTTTTCTTTTTTTTTTTAAAATGTTAAGGTGAGACCTTGCTTTTATCTTTATTAAATTTAATAGAAACTTTTTATAATACTGAAAGAAATTTCATTTTTTTTAAATCAAATGCTAAGAATAAAAACTCGGACATATATCTAAGTAAACCTAAATACTTATCTGCAGCCTAAACCTTGCTTTTATCTTTTTAATGTTGTTGTTATTTTTATTTTGTCATTATTTTCATGATAGTTACTAATTGCTTGTTTTTTTTTCATTCAGGTTCAGTATCATATTGGCTTGTATTTGTGGATATGTTGTGCTATAAGTCATTGATATTTTGTTGCCAATTCCTTTTAAAAAAATGGTACAGGTTGGTATTAAGAATGCTTGAAATGGCATGGATCTTGTAGCATGTACAGAAACATTTTACAAAAAAGCATGATAAAAATGGCACAGACATTATAGCAAAGTATAGTACGTAATATCACATTATATAAAATAGCACATCCAGATAACATGTATGTATATGTTACAGATAACATGTTGGCTTGTAATATATGTTGGGTCATTTTATAAAAAGCGAAAGGTCAGTAAAGAATATTTTTTTTAAAAAAAAACTATATCTCATGATTTTATTGATGAAGCTTCCTTGAGTATTTTAAAAAAATTTTTTACAAAATTTTGATTTATATGCAGTTAGTTTGTTGATTACTTATGTAAATTTATGTTTTAATAGCTAATTCATATTGTTATCATGGTGGTACAAGAATTTATGTTTATTATCTGTACTAAATCTGTGCTAATTTGACTAGCAAACTTCTACAAAACATGAGCCATTTATACAAATTAAAGCTATATATTAGGGTTAGATTGGGTTAGTACAAGGAAGGAGAGCTAAAGGAGTTGGGGATAGGGTTAGAATAAGGGTTAAGGTTAGGGTTAGGGTAATATTAGGCAAATGAAATAGATTAATGTAAAGATAGTGTAGAATTACATTAGAAAAGTTTTTATAGTGCAGATCTGTACAGATTTTTTTAAAAAAAATAATTATTAAAATTAATGCAGATTTGTGATCCTGCAAGCGATTATTGAAAAAATTTTTTTAATTTTCTGTACAGATTTAATTTTTTGCACAGATTTAATTTTCTGCGCAGATTTTTAACAATTAACAATTTAATTATTTGTGCAGATTGTAAAAATATCCAAAAAGCAAATAATAATAACCTACTATATGCTCATCTAAATATTAAATATTAGCTAAATTTTTATATATTAAAAGAATACATTTGAATATTTATATATTTTTATTAATAAAATACTTAATATTGTCAATTATAAATTTCAAAAAAATAATAAAAAACAATATATTTTTATTAATTAAAAAAAAAACTACAAAATATATTACAAAAGATACCACAAAAATGATCATAAAAACACTACATAAACACTATAAAGATACTATAAAATACTGTAGAAATACTATAGAGATATCATTCTTTTACCTAAACATATAATATAATCTAACCCCTCAAACTTTTCTATCTACTAAATTCTAACAATGTACAAAATGATGAAAAAAGTGCCAAATACAGTATCACAAACTTGGCATTAATGACAAATGTATCCAATAATGCACCAAAAAAGCAAGATATAATAGTCACCTATTCTGAGCCTGAAAGAAATAGTACTGCATGAATACAATTGCACAAATAAAACATTGAAGCAAAAAAAAAAAGAAACTAATACTTCGCTATACAAAGAAAAAATCTGAATGCCCAAGTAATACGCCAGCGACAAAAGTGTTTCCAAACTGAAATGCACCAATGATAGTAACACACCAGCAACAAAAGAACATGAAAATGGACAATGTCACTAACAAAAATACTCCAGGTAATGTGCCAATAGCAAAAGAGACGACACCAATGATGAAGAAATTCTAGAAAACCAAATGGACAAAACTAATAACAAATATATAAACCCAAATATAAATGTTAGTCTAATTTAAAAAAAACTGAAAAAGAAAAAACAAAAAAAAAATATACTAGTAAGAACTGTTTAAAAAATCTTTGCCAAACTCCTAATCTTACAACAGTGCCTTAGATAAGGACGATGGTTAGTAAAGACCATAAATCTCTAATTTAATTTCTATTACTACATTCTAACAAAAAAAGTTCAAGTTATAGTAAAAAGTTAAATAAAAAACCAATCAAAAAAAATTTTTTATATAGTACTTATCCTATCATAAAAAAAAGTGATCTAGACCATATTTAGATCTAGATTCAGAGGACAAACAGATTAAATAAAAAAATAAATAAATAAATAAATAATAATAATAATATATATATATATATATATAAAAAAGTAAATTAAGGTAATAAAAAATTAAAAATAAAAAAAACTAGTAAAATTTAAATACAGAATAAAAAAAATAAAAAATTTAAATAAAAAATGTTAAAAAAAATTAAAAAAATAAATAAAAAATAAATTAAAATAAATAAAAATAAATTAATTAAAAAATTGTCAAAAATAAATAAAAAAAGTAACTATAATTTTAAAAAAAAAAATTAATAAAAAAAATAATAATANAAATTAAAAAAAAATAAGAAAAAAATTAAAAAGATAAAAAAAAATTAAAAATAACTACAGAATAAAAATTTTTTTTTAAAAAAAAAAAATTGATAAATAATACAGAATAAAAAAAAAATAATAATTTAAATAAAAATAATTTATTAAATAAAAAAAAATTTAAATAAATAAAAAAAAAAGCTGTTAGAAGCTTGATTTGGGGAGTAAATAAGTGTTTACCAGTAAATTATAAATGTGCAGGCTGAAAAGTTAGAAAATAAATAGAATATTTTATACAAAGTATTAAAAATAAGCAAAAAAATTTTCTATAAGCTAAAAAAAACCCACTTTACACAGAATTTAATATAATGCTATGATCTTTTTTGTATTTATAATTTCAAATTCTTTGCCCAGATTGGGTTCAAAGGCAAGTTTGACCCATTTAAAAATAAAAAAATGAAATATATAATTTTAAATAAATTAAAAAAATATACATTAAAATAAAAAATGTACATATATAGAAATAAAGTAAAAATAAATATATTCAGTCAGGAAGAACTCTTTCCACTATTCATTTGGTCCAAATTTTTAAGAAAGGAAAAATCAACTTTTTAGATAGTTTCTAATTAAAAATCTGCTGCGCAGTCAGTAATACAAAGCAGTAACACAATAGTTTCACCTGCAAGATATCAAAATTTATCTTACACTAAGTTTTCCTACTAGTTTTACTACCAAACAGTTTTTTCGTCAAAAATTTTGACTCAAAAGTGGGCTTTTTGCTTATACCCTGTAGTGCAGATCACTGTTTATATTAGTAATCACATACTACTATTTTGGGACAAATAAACAAACACGTACGATTTAGTTTAACAACAAAAGTAAACAAAAAACAACAGTGGACAAACCAATACAATGTGACCTAGATTAGTGACTCAACATCTACTTAGAACATCCATGTCTACGAATATAGAAAGAATTCTCAAATACAAAGACTTTTTGTCTTTATGACACAAAAGGCGTTATATACTGATCAAGAACTTGAACGAGAAATTTCAAATATGGATAAGGCCATTGCAAAGTGGCTTGGCATCAATGATCTCAATATGATCTGCTTAATCAGAAAGGCGATAGAACTTCATAAATGGATTGGCTATAAAATAGCAATTAAAAAGGAAATCTCTAAAAACGAACAATTTTTTTTTTAACATAATGGAAGCAGAAGAAGATGAAGTGGAGAAATTTAATTAAAACATCCTACTCATAACTGAATGTGGTACAAAAGACTATGGGTAGAGGAATTGAAAACTCAAAGAGAGTTTACTAAGTCTGATGGGACACAAACTAACTTGGTCCAAACTCATACCCCTATGCAAGAGTTAACAGATTTAGGGATACAAGAACAAAAAGAAGATACAAGAGAAACTTCTTCAAGCAAAACTAAATCAAAATTAATTGTACAGTCTGGGATATTTCTAACGAAACATTTGCAATGAGAGTAAGAAGAAGTCTTAATTTTTATGGAAGAACAACCATAAAGGCACAATGGCAAATGGGAAATCCAAAGCTATGTTTGTTGAGAACATACCCAAAAACAAGAAAAGGGAGAAACATCTTCAAGCAGCTTGGAGTATTCGCTTCGAAGAAGAGAAAATGTTTAGATTTACAAAAGGGAGATACAATAAGGCAACACTAGTAGAAAGAAGCAAGTACAAAGCTGCAGTTAAAAACCTTCCTAAAACAGCAATATAAAGCACTCTCTTACAACAACTAAATCAAATTAGTGCCAAGGCAGTCTACATATCTTCAAATAGAAATAACAACCAACGAGAAGCTGCAAGCATCTATTTTGAAACACAAGAGGACTTAACCAAAAACACAGTTTGGTATTATAATAATAAACTTACCTGGGCAATACTAGAAGAAACCCAGAACCAATCAGAGAAAATCCCTCCAAGAAAACTTATTAAAGAAGAAGTCTCTTCTAGAAATTTCGTTAAATGACAAGTTCTAGAATCCTCAAATAAAGAAAATTGCTTTTCAGCCCTATATATCTATAGAAGTAATGGTAATAATATTAGCAATGAAGCAAAATACCACCAGTCGTCTACTAGTTCAATTAAGAGTGGAATAAGCATGAGGAGAGGCAGTGTATCTAGAGGACCATTCCAAGAAAGGTTTAACAAACGTCATTTAGAAGAAAGTCAAGCAGATATACTTAAAGAAATTTTGGGAAGATTCATAGCAATTGAGGAAAAATATAAAATCAATTGTCCTGATCGCTCCTAAATTGCCTTACCAGTGGAACTAATGGAACGAGACCAACAGGTGGGTTGGTCTTTAGCAAACGAATTACAAATCCACCACACGCATCCAAAATAAAATTCAAGACAGCAACTTATAACATTAATGGGCTCAAAGCAAATAGTCAAAAAATGGATGCGTTACTAGAATGGACAAAGCAAAAGAGCCTAAATATCATAGGGATCACAGAAACAAATATCACAAGTAAAGAAGGTTTTTTTTTGTTGAGAAATTGAAATAACTTTACTGGTTTTTGGTCAGACTGTAGTAGCTATAAGAAGAAGGGTTCAGGAGTAGGCTTACTCCTCAGAAAGAAATAAGTATACACGCAGGCAAAGTTGTTGAACACAACGAATATTTGTTAGAGGTACACCTTTTCTTCAAGTGTTTAGACATTACTATCTTGTCAGTTTACATCCTCTCATACGACAAACCTCTAGCAAAAAAATTCAACAAGAAATAGTTAAGGCATACATGAACAGATGAAAGAACTCTTACTTTATAATTATGGATGACTTCAATCATGTTTCCAATAAAGATCTAGATAAGCTGGCACAGGCTGAAATATCGACAAACAAGCAACTGCCATTATACAGATAGTTCCATAATCAGGAATTCCAGGATTCATTTAGAATTTTGAACCCACAGGTCAAGAAGTTTACATGGTTGAATGGAGAATCCAGTTCTAGAATAGACCAGATCTAGATAGGAAGTAATTTGAACAATAATTTAGTATCAGCAAAAATTTACGAGATGTTAACTTGCACAGGAAGTGACCACAATGCAACTTTAGCCACAACTGTCTTGGAAAGAAATGCAATCATACTAATATTTAAAAAAAAAGAGGTAATACCAACCAATGTCTACGTTTCCATTATGATCAAATGACAAAAGAAAAGTGGGAAGACTATAGTAGAGACCTCGAAAGATTCCTAAGGAACAAACCCAGTATTAAACCCCTCCTTGAGAACAGCTTAGAACTACTACTCGAGTCAACGGATACAGAAAAGCTAGATAGAATTTGGTATTCTTTGAAAAAGACATGTTATATATAGCACAGAAGAACATTCCTTACAAGAAACTAAAAGAAGGGTTCCCAAACAAACCAGGGTCTGATATAGTCGACAAATACAGCACAAGCACAATACTAAAGAAAGATGTAATCTTTCTTAGCAGAATATACAAAGCACTTAAATGTCAATTCAAAGTTATCAAATTTGCAAGTCTACCAGAGGATATAATAGTAGATTTCAACCAACAAGTAAAGGGAATAAATGAGAAATATGGTCTGGAAATTTTCTTGAATAGAAACTTTTGAGCAGAAGATTCTCTAGCTGAAATAAAAGGATAGTGGTTTATTTTAAATAAGCGTTGGGCTCTAGAAATCCAAAAAGAAAAGACTAAGTGTATTAAAAATTTTGTAAATCAGCGTTGTGAAATGATCAGAGATGAACAAGAAAGGATGTTACAAAGTCTTCTGAACAAGCCTTTCTGCAAAGTCTCGATTAACAGAGTGCTAGATAATGTAAATGGGAAGCGCTCTCTCGCAATAGACCCATCAGAAGTACTCTCAAAAACAGAGGCCCACTTTCAGCAACAATTTGCTAAAAGGAAAACAAAATTAGAGCAAATGTCCGAAGATTGGAAAAACATATATAGCCCAATCAAATGGATCAAAGAAAATTAGTACAAACCACTCGATCAGGAAATTTCAGACTCAGAATGGAGCTTAATGCTAAGTGAACTTAAAAGCAATATAGCACCGGGAATTTCTAGGATCAGCTATACCTTAATTTAAAATGCAGCACTAACAACACCAAGAATTTTTAGGAAATTCGCAGATTTGTGTTTAGCATCTGGTTTGATCCCAGAAACTTGAAAAAAAGCTCAAATTTATCCTATTCCAAAGGAGCCAGAATGGGACTTTAGCTTAAGCTCAGTGCGTCCAATAGCTTTACTAGAAACATTTTGCAAATGCGTCTGAAAATTTTAACCAAAAGGCTCACGGAAATTTTAGGAAAAAAGGAAATTTTAAGAGAACCAAACTTTGCTAGCCTGCCAGGAGAATCAACCTCGGAACCAATTCACCTCTTGAATAGCTTAACTAAGGTAGCAAAAGAACAGAACAAAGAAATGTGGGTCCTATTACAAGGCATGAAGAAGGCCTTTGATTCAGTTCCTCTCGACTCTTTGCTTTTGGCCCTCAAACAGATTAAACTACCAGAAAAAACCTGTACCTTTTTATTCTCAGCCTTTTTCAACAAAAAAAAGTTAAAGTAATTACAGCTTTTGGACACACAAAGAAGATTTGTGCTTTTGACGGAATAGATCAGGGAGAGGTCCTCTCCCCAATCATTTGGCAGATCTTCTTTTATCCTTTATTATTTAAAATTCAAAAATCAAACCATCTCAGTTTCACCTTCGAGTTACTAGAACCCACAGATCTAAACCAAAATAAATTCATCTCTTCTAATTTCCATCAAGCAGTCATCGCCTTTGCAGATAATACAACTTGGCTAGCTAATAATAAAGAGCAACTTGAAAAGACTCTTAGGATAGCCGGAGACTTCTACTCTCTTAATGACATTCAAATTAATACAGCAAAGTACAAATTACTAGTGATTAACTCAATACTTAAAGTTGAAGACAAAGCAGTCCATTTCCTACAAAAGAGAGTGCAGGCGGAAAAAAAGCGCTCACTTATTAGGTTTTTAGGAGTATGGCTAAGCAAGAAGGTGCAGGACATATTGATCAAAAACAAGGCCAAAGGGGTCGTTAGAAACTTTATAAAGTCAATTAGTTGCAAAAAATTGATCTTAAGCCAACTTACATACATAAACAATATGTGTTTAATCCCCAAGTTGAGTTACATGCTCCAAATATCTAAGCTTCCCAAAAGTGGTCTTTCTCAGATACACCAGCCTTTTGTTAAATTAGTTAAGAACAAGTTCAATCTTCCAAGAACGATTAGCAATCATATAATTTCTCACAGAAATATTGGTAACTGCAAAGTCCTGTGGCAGGTGTTACTAATAAACCAAATTACAAGCCTACAGATTAGAATTAACTCAAGGAAAATAGGAAGTGACCTCGCAAAAGCAAGACTTAAACAAGGTTGTTTTGCAGCAGGACTTACATCAAATCTGTGGCAAGAAAGTTGCAACCTAGTGATTTGAAGATCTGGCAACACAATCTGGATTGTCAAATCATTTACAAGGCAAAGGAGCTCAATTTGACTATAAGACATGAGCCAATCTTCTGGCAAATTCACGGGACAGGTCCACGTTTTCATGAAATTTTAGAGCCAAAGCTCTTTGTTAAGGTGTACAGAAATCTTCAAAGTCTAGGTCTCTTTCATCTAAATCAAGTAATAAGTGAAGAGGGCACAAATCTCATAACGTGGAAACAAATAAAATTCATCAGAAAAAAATCATATAAAGGCAAAGTAGCAGCATGGTTTAGATTAATTGAAAGAAAATACCTCAGTAATTTTCTAAACAGAAGAATTAGAGAAAGTTTCTGTACATCCAACCCTAATGTTATGTCTATTACGCCCAATAAAGCAGGCATCAAAAATGACAACAAAGTAGACAAGAAAATGTATGAATGTTAGGCGAATTATCAAAAAGAGGAAAAAAGAAGTTTTAACAGAACATTGGTAGGACAAAAATATAACCCTAAAAAAAGGGAAAATGGAACAGGTACTTGAAAAATGTAGCAGTTGTAATTTAAATTCGCACGGTGTCAAAGAAGATTGCCTTAGTTGGCTACAGAAAAGAAACATTCAAGGCATTTTTCCCAGATTCAAAATGTAGTGAACCAAAAAGTTTTACCTGTTCCCAAAGAAGTAATAGCCAGAAAGAAGTCTGGAATAGTGGATGTTTCAGACCCTAGCATTCTGAACCCACAGATAATGATTGAAGGCTCTCTGGCGAGGCACTTAATCAAGTCTCAAATCCTCAACAATATATTATCTGCAAACCTTTAGAATGCATTAGAACAAAATATATTAAACAAAAAAGAGGTTTACAAATTTTACACAGATGGCTCCCTCTCTAGACAGCAGTGTCAGAGCGCTATGGCAGCAAGTTGGGTTCAAATTAGTTTAGAACAAAATATAGCTATAGCCAAAGGTAGTATTAGACTTAGTTTATAGCAGCTATTATCTACAAAGCCCAAAACTATCGCAATTTGGTTAGCCCTTTTAATGGTACCAGTTAATAGCAAAGTAATAGTTTGTACAGATAGTGTAGCGGCAATTGCCAGTATTCAGAATTTGGAAAATAAAATTAGAGTAAATAGGTGGCATAAAGAAAAGACCTATTTTTGGATTTCCAAAATAGTTAATGTAATCAAGTCTAAGAAAATTGAACTCGTTCTCGAAAAAGTCAAAGATAATAGCGGTGACAAGTGGAATGACATTGCAAATCACTATGCGAAGAAAGCACTCTCGTCATCGGTAATTTTAGATCCTAACCAAGTCAAGGACTCGCGATATGAAGCACTTTTCTTCTGGAAAAACTATAAAGTTGAGAAGCCAACAAGAAGCTTTTTGAAACAAGTTTTCAAACTCCAAAATGGGGCAGGTTGGTTCTGCACAAAGGCAGTATCTAAATTGGAAGACGGTCACCTTAACAGGAATTTTAATTGGCCTTCTTATTGGAAGCAAATCAAAAGACAAAGCAGTGTTTGTTGCATATCGCTAAAGCAAAGTAAAAGATTAGCTCTTCATATCAAAGTCTTAGCAGAAGTACTCTCTGTACTTACAGAATTAAAAAGAAGAAGCCTGCATCTCTACAAATCGGATTACTGTACTTTGTGTAAAGATGAGCAAAAAGAGACTCAAGAACACCTGGCGGAGTGTAGTGGTCTAGAGTTTCAATAGTACAATATTGAAGATGTAGTCTCAGAGTTGCATTGAAAAAACTAGAGTCAGACTCCAAGTTTAAGTTCAAAAAAGAAGTGTTAAGGAGAATTATTTTCAGAAGAAACAAAGAAGAAAACTTACGAGCAAGAAAGGACATAATCAAAGGTTTATTACAAGAAACAACGAACCTCTTGAGTTCAAAAAAATAAGCTTTAGAGATTTTGGACTACTCCATAATGCTTACCTGAAACCTTTTCTATGACTTCATCAGGAAAATTCGCTGCTCAGCTGTTTTGGAATGGGAGAAGTCAATGGGAATCTCAAGTCGTAATAAACGAAGAAGCTCTGCCTTAGACTCAGGTGAAGACATACCTTTGGGGCCAAAGAATAGAAGTCTTGAAAACCTAGCTCAAGGAAGAAAGGTTTTAGAGAAAAAAAGGAAGAGAAAATTCACGAAATATGAAATGAAGCAATTTTTTGTCTGATCCAATCAGGTGAAACCCACTTTTGGACCTCCTTTTGATAGGGGCTAATTCAGACTCTAACTTTCCAGAGAGTTGGTGTACTGAGTTGCATTTGGGTAATACTACTCAGATGATGTCGAGCTTTGTTTATTCTTAAAAATGTATTGTATTTAATTTTTTTAAATATATAATAAAGCTAAGAGGTCGAGTCACGGCAGACCTGTCAAAGGGAAAAAAAATAAAGTAAATCCTGTTTATTCCTTATTATGGAAATAACTAGAAATTTACTTTTTATTTCCACTATTGTTTTATTTCAAATTTTAAAAAAAATAAAAAATAAAAAAAATGATAATAATAATAAAAAAATTAAAAAAAAATTAAAAAAAAATTTAAAAAAAGCAATAAAAAAAAATTAAAAAATGATAAAAATTAAAAAAAAGAACAACATAAAAAAAAATTAACTCTTTCTGATGATCACTTGTACACATAATTTCTAAAAACTTTTTTACTTAAAACTAAGATAAGCCGGAGACTTTGAGAAATCCCGTAAGATGCATCTATTATTTAGGGATAGAGGTCATAGACTATCTGCTAGTAGCTTCAGAGTTCATCACTTACCGCGGGAACAGCACTTGTCATTTAGAGACAAAGTTCATAGACTGCCTGCTAACAGGCTTAGAGTTTATCACTTACCGAAAAATCTAGTACCAGAGTCAGCTCCCAAAAGGGTGGAACAAGGAAATGACGAGTTTTCTGTTAAAGAAGAACACACTCTCACTTAAACTACAAGTGGAAACTTCCTAATACCCCTCTCACCTTTCTGCCATTTTTTTCCAAAATTATCGACAAAAAGTGGTGATTTGGCTTACCCCCTCCAAACGATCGGCAGTGTTTACTTTTCCAAATTCGGACAGACCCAGTAGAATGCAACCATGTGACGTGTTTGTTTACGAATACAGTTTCGGCGCTACTCCATACAATGTTGCTCCAGTCGGATGGTTTAGGGACATCTGAGGTTGGACGTATAGTCAGAAAAAGATATTAGTTAAAGCGTTGCTTTATAGTAGAGATATACAATAGTTGCAATTGTTATATAATTTTTATTCAACCTACTACGGGTTATAATAGTGTATTCTCTTTTCTTTTTTGCATTAGTTTTTGTTTCTTTTTTTGTTAAACTAGCCTTCGTGCTATACCATGTGTTTTTTTTCTTTTTTGTTTTCCTCTTCCATTTTTCGGGTTTGGTTTTTTTTCTTTTTGTATTCTCGTTTTCTTGGCTTTGATCTTTTTTTGTTTATTCCTCTCCTTATTTGTCCTTAGTAAATTCCTTGTTAGTTAAAGGAATATTAAGGAGAGAAGAAGCCATTTTGGTGTGGCACTTAGGCTAGTTTAACATAGCCTCTAGTTTTTAGATTCGTCTTCAAATTAGTGTAGCAGGTGTGCTTGGGCACCGTTAAGGTAGCCGGGTAATGTCAGATTTGCAAATTAGGAGTAAACAAGTGTATTATGTAGCAATATACTTAGTATCTTAATAAAATACTGGCGAAACTGCCTAAGGGAAAAAAAAAACCAAAAAAAAAACCAAAAAAAACAATAAAATTAAAAAAAAAAAAGAATAAAAAAACGTAATGTGTTGATTAATTATTTATTATCAGTTTGTTTTGTTTATTGTTTTCTCTCTGTTCTTACTGGCAGGTAAGTATTAAAGTTATAATTTTGGAGATTATAGTAGGTGGCACCTATTATATTCTGCGAAAATTATACTTTTTAAAAATTTGCACAGATTTTTGACAAAAAATCTATGAAAAACTACAAAAATTTAAATTTTGAAGATCTTTGTAATTTTTTAAACAAGATTCTGCACTTATTTGATAAATTTAAAGATTACTACAGATTATTAATGTTTTAATTTCCTGATATAGGGTTAGGCAAGTATTAAGTGAAAGAGTGGATTAATATATTTTAAAAATGGCTTGTATATTATATAAATATATATGAAATAAATATAGGGAATTGCTATTCGCACCATGGATTTTTGCTATTCGCACCATGGTTACACAAGAATTTCTATTTTTAGAATTCAAAATAATATATGCACTTATGTTATACAAAGGCTCAGTGCATTGTTTTTGCTTTTGGTTATATGCCACTAATATCATGTAAGACTAATTTTGGTAACCTAAACTGGGTCGGCCAGCATTAAGCTTAATGCTGGTGGGCACTATCATGATAATGCCCCCAGCGGGATTAGACATAATTCTGGCCCACCCTAACTCTAAATCTAGGAACACTAAAAACTAATTGTTAGGGTTAGGGTGACCAGAATTATGTCTAACCCCGCCGGGACATTATCATGATAGTGCCCACCAGCATTAAGCTTAATGCTGGCCGACCCAGGTTAGGTTACCAAAATTAGACTTGTGTAATGTTACACAACATTTATGATGTGTAACCAAAAATTATTTTTGCAAAAACAATGCACTAGGCCTTTGTATAACACAAGTGTATAAGTTCTAAAAATAGAAATCTTGTGTAACCATAGTGCGAATAGCAAAAATCCATGGTGCGAATAGCAATTTCCTAAATATATATTTTATGTAATATAAATAAAAATAAATATTATTGACCGATTTGGTTTTGAATAACAGAAAAATTTCTCTAGTTAAGATTAGCAACTCTCTTATTTTTAAACTTTTATTTTGTTTTATTTTTTTTAATTTTATTTTATTTTATTTTTTATTTTATTTATTTTTAAATATATATTTTATTTTAGAAATTAACTAATGTTCACCACAGGTGATTATCATCTGTAATAAATAAATAAATAAAAACAAACAATTTTTATTAAGTAAAAGTTAAATTTTTTTAATATTAGGGTAAGGGTAAAAACTGGAATGGGGCAGGAGAGCATAGTTTATACCAAAATTTTACAAGGAATTTTTTTTTTGCATAAAATAAAGTAGTTTTATAGGCAAGTTTTTAGGCTAGAAGCAATTTTAGCAATTTTTTAAAAATTTTTTTGTTTTTGTTACACAAAAATTGATTTATATGTTACACCTGATCCTGAATTTTAATTGGCAAATTGACTATAGGTAATAATCACCTGTGGTGTAAATTAGAAATATTCTTTATTTTATTTTATTTTATTTAATTAATTAATTATTTTTTTATTTGTTTTTTCTTTTTTATTTTAACCAATTTTTTTATTAATATTATAAAACAAGTTCTTTTAAAATAAGTTAATAATAAGAATTATAAAAAAAAATATGAATTTACTATAAACTTTGGCCTAAAGATCCTTCCCGGCTTAACTAATTAATTTAAAATTAAATTTTCAAACATATAAAAGAAAAATTTGAGCTTAAAAATATATCAAAATTTTGTTAATTTTGCTTTATTTTAAAATGTAACTTTATCAAAAACAATAATTTTTTCTTTAATTTTAACACATTTTTTATTTAGTAAAAGGTTTAAGAAATGTGTTTTAGCCTTGGTACAAATAGAATTACACGCTAAACAAGTTTACTTAGAGCCCAAAGCTAATAAAAAAGGGGTTTATATAGGGTGTCCCCTATTAAAAGGGCCCATTTTTACATTCATTTCATTTTGAGATAATTGAGTTTAACCATTTGTTTTGATTTTCGGACTGATACGGGATTAACCAAATTTCACAGTTTTGATTGGTTAAATGTAGCAGGTGACTATTGGGTAGTCTCGTGATGTGCTTGGCCTTAGACAACTTCGTTTAATATTTCTTTTACATCGTCTCTATTTTTTATTATGCAAATCGACTTTCATTTATAATTAAAAAATATCAATCATGTTAAAATTTACATGAATCTAATAAAAACTCAATTTTTGAAAAATTGTAAAAATGGGCCCTTTTAATAGGAGATACCCCATATTACAAACCAAAAATTTTAACTTTAGTATATAGATAACCCATTTTTCTTACAAGTTAACATATTTTCGTCACCTAAGGAAAGTTGTTCAGAGCAATATTTTATATATAATTGCTAATTTAAATTAGTAAATTTTGTTTTTGACAAAGTTATATTTTGAAATCATGCAAAATTGGCAAAATTTTAATTTGATTTTTTATTACCTTTTTTTTCTTCTCTTGCTTATATTTGCTAAAAATTTAAATTTAATTTGAAATTAATAGTAAAGTAAAAAAATAATCTTTTAGCTTGAAGTTTATTGTAAATTCATATGTTTTATTATAATTTTTATTATAGATATTAATTAAAAAGACATGCTGTATGACTGATATTTTTAAATTTATTATACTTTATTATAGTATAATATATTAATTACAATATTATAACATTATAAACCTATATCCCTAGTACCAATTCCACACTTAGCAGAAAGGGAGAGAAAAAAAAAGCTCTAAGTTTTTATGATAAAATACTACTTGACTTGTATGGCAAAACCCATTTGAACCTCTACCAAAGTTTTCTATAGCTTTATATACTTAATAAGAGCTATGAAATCATTCCTGTAAAGGCTTTAACAATGATGCTAGAAGTAATAAGACTTATCAACAAAGGTATCAATAACAATACTAAAGTAGCAAAATTTATAAAGACTTTAATGAAACTGACAATACTATAGCAACTTATCTATTATATTAGCAAAAAAGAGTTAACTCAAAATAGAGAAAAAAAAAGGAAAAACCACACTTATCTTAATGTGAAAGCTTCCAAAATAATGATACCAAATATCAGAAACATACTAAATTTACTAAAGAAAAGACTAGCTCAATCTGAAAAAAAAGCAATAAAACCCATCAACAATACTAAGTGCCAAATTATACCTATAAAAGTTCTAATAAAACAATAACACTATAGTGATTTACCTATTATTAAAAAGAGTTAGTTCAAGAGGAAAAAAAGAAAAACCAAAAAAGAGACTATTTATCTTAAAGCAAAAGCTTTTAAAACAATAATACTGAAATAATATAAATATACTAAACCTACAAAAAAAAAAGCTAGTTCAATCTGAGAAAAAAAAAAAAAACAATAACAATACTTATCTTAAAAGATTCAGTTACAGCAAAGCAAAACCTAAAGACTTACCAAAAATTGCTTCAAGGTCAGAAGCACTAACAACAACCAAATAACAAAAATCTAGAAACTTAACAAATAATGTTACTAAAACAGTATAAACTTGTAATTACCAATGATACTAGCAGCAATACTAAAATGACAAATTCTAAAATTTTTACAAACAATAGTTCCAAAAAATGAAAAAAAAAACACAACAACACCTACTACAACAGCTCTCTACCCTAGTTTTTTTTAACAAAACAAGCCTAAAAAAAAAGAAAGTATTATTCAAAAAAAAACAAAAAAGCAATGAAAAAAGAAAACTATATATCTCAAAATCTTAAATCCAATTTCTACTACTCAGTATTTTGCAAACCAAACAAAGGGAAGCTGGTATTAGTAGGACCCTAAAGAACTTTGATACAACTCAGATGATTTTAAAAAAGGGGGTTGTCTAAAGCCAAATGTGTTCATGTGATAGAAAGCCAATCAAATCGTAAAATTTAATCTTTACAGATCAGCCCGACGAGACAAAAACAAAGAAAAAAAGTGAAAAACATCGAAAATACAAAAAACAAGTATCTAAACCTGTCTAGGAGCATTAACAAAAATGTCAGAAAGACAATTTTATATATAAATCAAGACCTAACCCTAATTCCTAACTAACCCTTACCCTAATTTTAATTAAATAATCAAAAATATATAAACACATCTGGCTTTAGCCATTCCCTAAAAAAGGAAATTTTGCATAGAAATTCATCAAATGTTGCATTTTTATATAGTAAATTTTTTAAAATTTTGCTTTATTTTATATATTTATATTTGCAAAAATACTGCTAAAATTATACAAACTCAGATCTGAGTTGTATCAGAGTACTTTGGGATTCTGTATTAGTTTAAAAAAATGAAAAAAGCAACAAAAAACTACTTATGAAACAGCAAAACCATTTCTATCTAGCAAACTAGTGAACTAGCAAAGCAAAAAAAAATAAATATAAATAAAAAAAACAGATCTACTAGATTGTCAGAAAAAAAACAAACCCAACCAATTTTGGGTTATATAAAAACAGTCAACCCATCTAATTGCTAAAAATATTAGACACATGACTTTCTTGAAATTTAATTGGCCAAAAGGCCAGAGATATAAGTAATATATCTCTGACCAGAGATGCCTAAAAAAATCCTTATTAACCTGATTAATTTTGGATAAGTAGCTATCAAAATGTTTATATTCAAAGTTAAACAATTTAAATAATTATTAGAACAGACAATAACAGTTTTGAGCAATAATATTTTGATAACTATTAATGTAAGCAAATAAATTTTTATTTTAATTTTATAAATTTATAGAATTAAAATAAAAAAGTTTATTAATCTTAAATTAATAGTTATTGAGAATATTGTTGTTCAAATTTTGAAAAAAAACCTTAGCACAATCTTTTTAATTATCTAAATATTCTTAAAACATTGAACTACCTAACCAAAATCAATTAAAATTTTTTATTTTAACTTTATAGATTTATAAAATTAAAAAAATAAAAATAAAAATTGTCAAACTTATATTCTAAAATGCAACTAATATTCTTTATTATACTAAAAATTTATTATTTTATATTTTTAAATAGTTTATATTTTTTCTTTATACTAAAAACCTTTGAATTAATTTATTTTGAAATACAGCAAGACCTCTCTAAATGCAATGAGATGAGACCATATATAAAAATTTTGCCAAACATTCACTTAGAGAGATATTCATTTAAAGGGATAAAAATCTATAGATATAATATTAGGGGGCTTCCAGAAATCAGCTGATTTTTTTTTTACTATGAGCCCACCTCACCCAAATTTACTTATTTGTGCCGGTAATACAACCCAAAAAAGAAAATTTAATTTTGTAAATAAACAAAGTGTGTAAAACACAAAGTTAGAGTTAGGAGGTTAGCTTTAAGAGGTATAGCTATAGATAGTTGCCCATTCTATGTAAAATTTTGTCCCTGACATTTTTAATTAGTGCACAAAGGTCGATTTAAACACTAGTTTTGGCGTATTTTCGCTTTTTCTTCTTCTGCACATGTTCAGAATTCATGCCGGGCTGATTCGGAACGATCAAAATTCGAACTCACTAATTGGTAGTTGCCTTTTTAGAAGTTTGTATTACCAGCACAAATAAGTAAAGCCACCTCACCCTACCCCACCCACCTCCACCTGATACCCCAACCAGCCAATCAGATTTTACAATTATTAAAAAGTTAAATATAATATTTAATAGTAAATAACTTTTGATCTACTGGGCCAATTTTAATGATTTAACTACCAAAATGATCCTCACAATGAGAGGATTCTAGCAAGCCCAAAATAATTAAAATTAAAATCTAATCACTGAATCCTAAGATAAAAATGGATTTGTGTTACTATAAAAGTTTTATAATTTATTAACAATTATAAACCATTTATAGTAACACAAATTTATTCTGATCTCTGGATCCTGTAATTGGATTTTTATAACTTTGGGCTTGCTAGAATCCTCTCATTGAGCTGATCATTTTGGTAGTTAAATCATCAGAATTGGCCCATTAGATCAAAAGTTATTGACAATTGAATATTAATTTTTAATTGTTGATAACTTTTGATCTACTGGGCCAATTTCGATGATTTAACTACCAAAATGATCAGCTCAATGAGAGGATATAGCAAGCACAGAATCATTAAAATATAATCACTGGATTCTAAGATCGAAATGGATTTGTGTTACTATAGAAGTTTTATAATTTATTAAAAAATTATAAACCATTTATAGTACACAAATTTATTCTGATATCTGGATCCTGTGATTGGATTTTTATGATTTTGGGCATGCTAGAATCCTCTCACTGAGCTGATCATTTTGGTAGTTAAATCATCGAAATTGGCCCAGTATATCAAAAGTTATTAACAATTAAAAATTAATTTTTAATTGTTAATAACTTTCGATGATTTAACTACCTAAATGATCGCCAAATAAGAGGATTCTAGCAAGCCCAAAACCATAAAAATCCAATTACAGGATCCAGAGATCAGAATAAATTTGTTTACTATAAATGGTTTATAATTTTTTAATAAATTATAAAACTTTGATACAACTTAGATGATTCTAAAAAAGGGAGTCGTCTAAAGCCAGTTGCGTTCACGTGATAAAAAGCCAATCAAATCATAAAATTTGATCTTTACGGATCAGCCCGACGAGACAAAAACAAAGAAAAAAGTGAAAAATGCTGAAAATACAAAAAACAAGTGTCTAAACCTGTCTAGTAGCATTTTAAAAAATGTCAGGAAGACAATTTTACTTATAAGCCAAGCCCTAACTCTAACCCTTAACTAACCCATACACTAATTTTAATTAAATAATCAAAAACATATAAATGCACCTGGCTTTAGCCATCACCAGCATGGTGGACATTTAATTTGATTGGTTTGAAGATCACTGAGTTACACAATATAAAAAAATTTTTTAAAGTAACCCTTACTATAAAAAGCCACATCGTCAATTGACAACTTATAGTTTTATATAATAAAATTTTTTTAAACCATATAATAGTATTCTTCAACTCTTTGTACATCTTCTGTAAAAAAAGATCAGTATAGATCAAATACGGTATATGGTAAGTAACGAATAAGTTAATTGGCTATTAATTATTATATAAATTTATTTATTATTAATAAATGTTTAGGTCCTAGCAAAAAATTACAATAGCAGAAGGTCTTATACCGTGGGTTGATTTAACAACGTGCACTTAGAGAACAATAGAAAAAGTGCTTATGGAGGTTTTATAGTATAAGGGTTTTGCTTACTAATTTNCTTATACCGTGGGTTGATTTAACAACGTGCACTTAGAGAACAATAGAAAAAGTGCTTATGGAGGTTTTATAGTATAAGGGTTTTGCTTACTAATTTTAACATTTCTTTTTATTCTTATCATTGAAAATAATGGGACAAAATAGAATAACGATGGAAAACTACTTTGGACCTTTCAAAGATTTGAGTTGTATTATTGAGGTAAACTTTATTCATTTATATACTTTTTAATTATATAAGAAATAATTATTAAATTTAACTATTTTCTATTTATGGTATCATGGAAACCTTCGGAATGTTTAAGAGCATGTATTGCATGTGGCACAAATTTTAGAACATATAAGTTCAAATTTCAACACAGTACGTTCGATATACGATACGTCACTATTTATAGCGCAATCAAGGGCAAGACCTACAACGAATTTTTACCTGCTTAGAAAAAATTCCAACGATCCAAATACATCTAAGGTTAACAGCAGTAAAAGGTTGAATTTTTTTTAAACTAGTTTCTTTTCCCTCTCTAGCTTTCTTTAATTGAATAATTCCTATTTTTTCTAGAGCCCAAGCATCTCTTCAAATATTAGCATAATCTTTTTCTAATAACTGGGCTAATTCCTGCAAAGAATTTGGTTTTTGGCTCACTAAGCAAGAAAATAATATTTTGTTTTCTTCACATATTTACAAGTATTTTCTTAATTGTTCTTTGCCTTCTTGTGATGACATTTTTTTACACTCGCAAATTATTTTAAATTTATTGTTTTCAAAAACTGCAATATTAACTGGATAACTTTTCTTTTCATTGTGAGAAGCAAGAAAAATACAGTCAGACCTCCATAAATGCAACCTCCATAAATAAGGTCGGCTAAAGCGGAGCGAGTTTTGATTGTCTACATGCATGATGTTGATCACGTGAATAATTATCGATTTTGCATATCGATCATGTGCATGAATATGACCAATTACATTTCGCTAAACACTTAATACCATTTCACTAAAAACTTAATAATTTTTTCAATAATAAAAAAAAAAAAAACTTGATCCGATAAATTTTTTTAAAAAAAAAAAAAAAAAAAAAACTTGAACCGATAATTTTTTTATATCAAGAACACTTGAAAACGATTTTTATTTTTATTACTTTGTTAAATTAGATATTATAATTCTATGACAATAACAATATCCAACCTGAAACGTTCCACTAGTGTCACCAATCTCTGCAGATTTTTGATAATAAAGAAATGCCTTACGTTCATCCTTTTCAACTCCAATTCCTTCATCATAACGATATCCAACCTGAAATGTTCCACTAGCGTCACCCATCTCTGCAGATTTTTGATAATAAAATGAATGCTTTGATAATAAATAAATGCCTTACATTCATCCTTTTCAACTCCAATTCCTTCATCATAACGATATCCAACCTGAAATGTTCCACTAGCGTCACCCATCTCTGCAGATTTTTGATAATAAAATGAATGCTTTGATAATAAATAAATGCCTTACGTTCATCCTTTTCAACTCCAATTCCTTCATCATAATGATATCCAACCTGAAATGTTCCACTAGCGTCACCCATCTCTGCAGATTTTTGATAATAAAATGAATGCTTTGATAATAAATAAATGCCTTACGTTCATCCTTTTCAACTCCAATTCCTTCATCATAACGATATCCAACCTGAAATGTTCCACTAGCGTCACCCATCTCTGCAGATTTTTGATAATAAAATGAATGCTTTGATAATAAATAAATGCCTTACGTTCATCCTTTTCAACTCCAATTCCTTCATCATAACGATATCCAACCTGAAATGTTCCACTAGCGTCACCCATCTCTGCAGATTTTTGATAATAAAATGAATGCCTTATGTTCATCCTTTTCAACTCCAATTTCTTCTTTATGACAGACACCAACGAAATATACTCCACATAAGAATCATTCATTTCTGCAGATTTTTGGTAATAATTGAATGCTTTGTGTTCATTCTTTTGAACCCATTTACCATAACGATAGCAACTCGCAAGAACGATTTGAATCGTAGGATTGGTTTGATCATCTAAGCAAAAATCAATAATATTTACTGGATTTTGCTTTTTTTTTATTAGAAATTGTTCTAACGTTTCAAGAATAGATTTAGAATTTTTGTCTTTCAATTTTTCTTCATTATAGAGATTACACATTTGTTTAATGATTTCATTTAGAAAACATCTTTTAAATTGTTATCTTTTAAATACAACTGGGTAATATTGTTGGTTATTTGAGAAATATCTGATGAACTGTCGATTTTTTCAAATATATTATTGTAATTTAACATTTTGACGCAAGAAAAGAATAGAGTTTGAAATGTAAGTTATGTATTACATTGCGCAATGTATTGTACGTAGTACAATTTATATATTTTTTCGAGGTCAGATGCAGAAGGTAATACAACATCGATTATGTGAATAGTCTGCAAATCTTTTTTATCTACCGGTAGGTACTGCATTATTTTTTTTTATCGATATTAGTTTTACCTTTCTTTTTTTTTTTGAAGGACTTTATCTTATTTTTTATATTTTTTTTAACAACAAAAGTAAAAAATATATAGGAGGCAAACGAAAAGAAAGCGGGTTGCTTACCTTTTTTTTTTTTTGAAAGGATTTTTTTTTCTTAATAATTATGAACAAAGAGAACAAAATTAACACCTCAAATAATAGTAATAATACTATTAATGAGATACGCTCTCTTTTTTTAATGTAATGAATTCTTTTGAAGTACCGGGTGAAGAGTTCAATAACAACTTGTGGCTTTTGGTCACAAATATATGGACTCAATTCAGTTCGAATAAACTTAAAAATGGTGATTATTGGAAAATTTATGTTTGCTGTTTGATGAAACATCGAAACTCAAGTACATGTCAAAAAGGTGTTCCAGATGATAAATGAAGGAAAACTAAGGTTCGACCAGCTGGTGCTTGTGAAGCAAAAATTAAAGTAACTTGGTCCGCTTCCACCAGAATGGTCCTGGTTGAATGATTCAAGGATTCACCAGATCACACACATACATTAGACGAAATTGANTTTTTGAAGGACTTTATCTTATTTTTTATATTTTTTTAAACTTCAAAATGGTGATTATTGGAAAATTTATGTTTGCCGTTTGATGAAACATCGAAACTCAAGTACACGTCAAGAAGGTGTTAAAGATGATAAGCGAAGAAAAACTAAGGTCCGACTGGCTGGTACTTGTAAAGCAAAAATTAAAGTAACATGGTCCGCTTTTACCAGAATGGTCCTGGTTGAACGATTCAAGGATTCACCAGATCATACACATACATTAGACGAATGTGATATGCTTAAGCGTTCGAGTACTATTCGGACTTTAGTTACAAATGAGGCAGTTAAGAATTATAAACTCGTGGCAATTACTAATGCAGTCAAAGAATATGGGAAAAATGCACTAGAATTAGGCGATAGTATTGAATATTTAAGCCGAAAAAAGGTGTCGAATATTAAATATAAAATTCAAGGACCTATAAACATTCATTTGATAGGTAATGCAAGCTTAAAGGTGGACATATCTAAGACTTTGTCGTACCTAGAAGGTCAAGGATATTATGCCGAATATTATCATGTTTCTCAAAGATCAAAAGGAGGAAAGGTAAAACATACGAAGGGTGTAGTTTTTATGAATCCTAGACAAATAGAAAAGCTTCAACGCCACAGCTGGCTTAAATTAATGGACTCTACTCATAAAATGAATAAACATAACTGGAAGCTTTTCACATTATACATTCGCGACAATCATGGATGTTGGGAAAGCGGATCCCATTTTTTTGTATGTACTGAGAATAGCTTAACTATTGCAAAAGCACTACAATTAATCCGAAATAAATGTCGCCATTGGACCCCCGACATATTTTAATTGACCAAAGCAGTACCGAGGTTAATAGTATAAAGCAAGTCTTTCCCAGTAGTAGCGCAGGTGAACAAAGGTGTGATATTTTATTTTGCATCATTCATTTGTTGCGTACATGGATTTCAAGAATCTATGAAGGTAGAACTTGAAATTTTTAGTCGCAGCTATGAATAAGAACACAAGAATAGGATGTGAACAACTTATTCAGGAGGCTATTAAAACTTGTTCAGTCCCTGCTGTTCAAAACTAGGTTCAACGAAGCTATGCAAAAAATACTCACCAGTGGGCCCTTTGGGCACAACGGCATTTCCCACTCTTACTTCAGGTCACATCCACCAATGCATTGGAGTCTTTTCACAGTGAGTTAAAAAGGACAACGTCTCACTTGCACGAGCTGATTGGTGCGGCTCATAAGGTTGTTGCTCTCAATCTTAAAAAAAAAATCGATGCCGAAGCTGTCGCTTTTGATTTTCGCTCAAAAAAAAGTATCAGTTTATGGAATTGATGACAAAATCGTTGAAGAAATTTGTAAATTCCCTTACTCTATGCAACTAATACTCGTAAAAGAGGCTTGTGCAGTAACTGATAGATTAGCAAAGGGTAAAAGTGCGCCAAGGCTTACTTCGTTAAATTGTTGCTGCACGTTTCATATTAGATATCTTTTGCCATGCAAACATATATTTCACAAGCACACCTATGGTACTAACCAATTATTAACTGCTGAAGCCTGGAAAATGTTTCAAGAAACATTTGAAGAGAGTGGCTTTGAAGTGTACGAACATTGTGAATTAGTAACTGTGGAGGTATTAGGACGAAGTAAAGAAGAAAAAAAGCAGAAAATAGACGATATGCCATAAATGAGCTAACTGAAAGAATGTGTGAGAAATATTGGAGTGTTGAAGAAAGAGGTTGTGCTAAAGAAGCAGAGGCTTTTGTTGCTAGGCTAGAGGGTTCTCTGAATCTGATTTTTTCGATTTATACTGCATAAAAAAAAAAAGGGTTGTTAGGTAAGGTTTAGTCTATTTTGTTCATGTTAGTAAACTTTGTAGGGTCCGCTATCTACGCATTCTTCTTTTTTTAAATTAGAACCAAAAGGACCACGGAAAATATAGGCAATTTCTTGTAAAAGTAAATATTTTTTCTGTTAAACTTTTGGACATTTTTTCAAATTTAGCTTAGTAGCATGCTAGTTTTTTTTTTTTAAACTCTATTCTTTTCTTGCGTCAAAATATCAAATTACAATAATATATTTAAAAAAATCGACAGTTCATTAGATATTTCTCAAATAACCAACAATATTACCCAGTTGTATTTAAAAGATAACAATTTAAAAGATGTTTTCTAAATGAAATCGTTAAACAAATGTGTAATCTCTATAATGAAGAAAAATTGAAAGGCAAAAATTCTATTCTTGAAATGTTAGAACAATTTCTAATAAAAAAAAAGCAAAATCCAGTAAATATTATCGATTTTTGCTTAGATGATCAAACCAATCCTACGATTCAAATCGTTCTTGTGAGTTGCTATCATTATGGTAAATAGGTTCGAAAGAATAAACACAAAGCATTCAATTATTACCAAAAATCTGCAAAAATGAATGATTCTTATGGAGTATATTTCATTGGTGTCTGTCATGAAGAAGAAATTGGAGTTGAAAAGGATGAACATAAGGCATTCATTTTATTATCAAAAATCTGCAGAGATGGGTGACGCTAGTGGAACATTTCAGGTTGGATATCGTTATGATGAAGGAATTGGAGTTGAAAAGGATGAA
>QKWP01000066.1:586283-603614 GCA_003550325.1 Gigaspora rosea
GACGCTTAACGACGCTTAGCGACGCTTAGCTCAATAGATATATAAACCCACCTTATTTCCCTTAGTTTTAGACAGATCCAGACATTGTATTTTATCTTTACCTTTATATTTATTATCCTTCTCTCTTATTATTAATAAACTCTTGGGATTTCTAAGGAACAGACACCTTGGAATAGCCCTCTTGTTAGATTAATAAACTGTGTATTATCTCTTGTTGTTTTATACCGAACTGCCTCAGAGAAGTGTGTAGTTTCTTACAGACATAAAAGAAACTATACTTCCCTCTTGCACACCGCTTCACACCCAAAGTAAGGGATCTCAGGAGCTGTGTGATTGTTACTCTATCGGAATTAAAGAAGGCTTCCGGTACTGTAACACTAGATATTTCAATTTTTTTTATTATTAATATTACATATTTTTATTTTTATTGTTATTACTAAGTTGATTAAAAGTCTATCTGTATGTCACCATATGCTTAAATTTAATAGTAGCCCTAAATAAGTAAAGTTAATAATTCTTTGTGACAACGTAATTAGTTATACAAAAAAGGAAATCACATGTAGCGGGGCAGCGCAGTGCATTTAATTTCGCGCTAATGCTAAAATTTTCACGTTACCGCTGAATTTTTAGCGTAAACGCTAGATCTATAGCGATAACGCCAAATTATTCGCATAAACGATACATATTTAGCATAAACACTAACATTATAACGTAAACGCTATAGAAAATTAAAATGTATATAAGACCTCTAAAATTTAATAAAGTTGTATAAGTTCTATGCCCATTTTTAAAATTAATATCACAAAATACAGTCGCCTCTCTCTAAACTGAACAAGCCGTTCTAGCAAATTTTGTTCGGTATAGAGTGAATCCGGAATACACATTTCTCTTTTTATACCGAACGTTCGGTATATAAAATTAGCCAATCATATGCTAAACACGTGACATATTTTCGATATACGTTTCACACCTTTTAATCTTTGTTGGAGCCTTTTTCTCTCATCCACAAGCTGATTTCATTAATATTTAAAGTTAGCATTCTTGCAGAGCACTAACTTTTTTACTTTGATCTAGCTTTATTTGAAATTGTCACCTCTAACGCTTTTCCTTTTAAGCCAAGATTATTAAGAGGTATATAGTTTTTATAAAATGTTATCGTATTTCTTTTACATTTATTATTAAAAAAAATAATCTAACTTTAATTTATATGTTATGTCAGCGTATTTGAATGTTAATTTAATAAAATTTATAGTTCCTTTAAACAACTACTTGTGAAAAAAATAATAGTATAATTCATAGTTTATATTTTATGATTCTCTTATTACTAATGTTTGTCAAGCTTTACCGTATTCATATCTGTTTTTTAAAGATTACAAGAAACTTTTAGTAGGTTTGTACGTATAAATGTTACAAAATTTTGAAATTTGCCTATAGTATACTTATGTGATGTATTCAATTTATTCAGATAGAAAATAATGAAGATCTAATTGCTTAAGATTTTTTACACAGAATAATCTAACTTTTCTATATAATTTTTTTAAAATTTTTGTCTCTTCTTCAACTTCGCCAAACTCTTCTCCTTGTTCATATAAGAATCTCAAAACTGTGTCAACTGCTATCTCTGTTTCAGTATAATTCACCTTCTCCTTTATTTCACTAATAGGTTGCTCAACTTCATCCTCAGCATCATCAGCTACCGCTTCCAATATATCATCATCTGTAAGACTTCCCACAACAACTGTATCTTCAATACAAATGTATTCGGAGGCACTTAAATAATCATTTTCAGGTAACTGATTAATCAAAATTTCAAGTTCATTTTCATCTCTAAAAAATTCTTCATCATATTCATAATTGATTTCTTGCATTTCTGCTTCTTGAATTGGAAGAATACCAGTTTTTTTCCAACAATTAATAATTGTTTCAGACGATACCATTGACCATGCCTCTGCGGCATTAATTAGTGTATGATAGATATTATATTCTGAAAGCTCTTTTACTATACCATCTTGCAAATCATCATATGCATTTATTCGATTTTGAACAAAAAGCTGCTTATACTTGCATTTGAATGAATTAATGATCCCGGCATCACATGGTTGAAGAAATGCCGTAGTATTTTTAGGCAAAAATTCAACTCTTACATTACTAAGTTCCTCCTGCGTTTCATCAAGAACAATATGTACCGTGGCATTGTCAACCAATAAAATAATGTTTCGATTTTGTCTTTTAATTTTGGTGTTTAGTTTAAGAAGAATGTTGTTAAAAATACTAACCTGAATCCATGCTTTTTTATTCCAGAAATAATAAACAGGAAGATTATCATAATTCAAGTTTTACATTGCGCGTGTTGTTTTATATTGATAAATAAAAGTAAGTTTCATTTTTTCAGTTCCAGCAGCATTTACAGTACAAAAAATTGTAACTCTGGCTTTTTCTTTTTTATGACCAGCAATTGGTGAACGTGCTAATCCTCGTGAAGGTTCCATTTTCCAAAAAAGACCAGTCTCATCTCCGTTCCAGATATCTTCAAGTTCATAGATACGAAGAAGTTCTTGTAATTTGATACGATCATTAGCCAGTGATTCTTCAGAGGGGGCACTAGCAGATTCTCCATGTTTTTTAAATGAACGAAGACCACATCTTTTTTTGAAGCCACTTAACCAACCTTCAGATTGTTTAAAGTTATCAATATTTAACTTTTCTGCAAAAAATACTGCCTTCGCTTTAAGAATGTTACCATCAATATTCTAGTTACTTGCAAGTGCATTATCAACCCATAGACCAAGTGCATCTTCTAATTTGGGCCATTTTGGTCCGCGAAACTTTTTTTTTTCTAGTTCAACACCTGAAATAGAAAGCCATCGCGTTTTTTCTTTTAAGATATCAGATACAGTTGATCTGCCAATCTGATAAATTTTTGCTAGTTCATTATAGGTAAGGTGTGGGTTTTGTTCTTTCTGTTCACAAAGGCTACGCTTTTGTATAGCAGTAAGACTAACATGTTGACGAGTTGACATAATGCACAATATTAAAGCAATAATGTATAAACTTTTATTTTTTAGATATACAGTCTAGGTAAATATGAAGAAAAATAATAGTTTATGATTTTTAAAAAATTTAGAATCACGGAGAGCTTTGTTCTTTTTATTATTAAAAGGTGTGGGAGATTATTTTCCTTTATTAAAAAGATATTATTTTTAAAAGATCTAACGATTCAAAAAAAAATATTATATAAAATTACTTTGGATGATTTTAACTTAGATATTACTGATATAGAGTAATAATAAAATTTTGGTGAAGTTCTTTTTGTTCTTATGTGTTTGCATAAGATAAAGAATGTTTAAGTTATTTTATTCTTTTTCAACTACCAAATGCATTCTGATTAAGTACTAATACGCACCTTTTCTAATTTCATCAAGCATGTATCTTTTAGCAACTTGCTGAAGTTCTTTTTGTTCTTATGTGTTTGCATAAGATAAAGAATGTTTAAGTTATCTTATTCTTTTTCAACTACCAAATGCGTTCTGATTAAGTACTAATACGCACCTTTTCTAATTTCATCAAGCATGTATCTTTTAGCAACTTGCTGTTTTTATACAGCCATTGTTTCTTGCGAAGTTCTTTGTGGCATGTCTACTTGCGAGTTACATCTGATTAATGACAGATTGAACGATAAGTAACTTGTTCTTTTTTAAAAAAAAAAATTTAAATCAATTCATGCACTAACTTCTTTTTTAATAATATAGCGCTGCATATAGAACTTTCGGTCTATACAATATCTTTGGAATTATTATATGAAAGATAGATCCTATATAGAGTATACTGAAGAGAGTACCGTATTAATCATGTGAATTAATCATATGTATAATGGGTTCATTGATTTGAACTACTTTATTTAGTACTAGGATACTTTTCAGAAATGTTAGGATTTCCAAATAAAAAGTTTCCCAATATTATGTAAAGTGAATAATTTTCAAGGTGTACTGTATGCTAGCAAGACATTAAACCTAATCCATTTGTTATAACTGTTGTGTTATTCCGAATAGGATTAATAGAGATATGTTAACTCACTTTTATTCGCATGCATAGCCCTTAAAAATGAGCATTTTCTTATTAAAGGTATGTTTAACCAAGATTACAGCATTAAAATAAGATAGTGAGTAGAAAAAAAAACGTATATATATGTAAGATTTCAAATAAACCTAATTGTTTAATTCATGCAAAAATTTTAAGAAATATGCACGTAGTCTATGTATGATTATATTTTACGCAAATCTATGCACACTTGTACGTACGTACGTACGAACGTACTCACATGTTCTTTAGAAAGAGATGGATTGATAGATACGCTGGTTAACTAACAAACAGTAATTATTGAAGAGCTTTAAGGCTTCTTGTGAATTTTAATTAAAATATTGAATTTGATTGTAAAGAATCCATACTACAGTATTAAGTTATATTATCAGATAATTTCCCGTCAAATAACAGATAAGTATGCTATTTTACTATTTTATGATTTAAGCATGTTATCGTATAATTTAATTAGAATGAAATTTAATGTGAAATGTGTAAAAAATAAATAAATAAATAAGCTTTTTCGCATTACAATATCGTGAAAAAAGAAAAATCTTTTCCTAATCTCTAAATGCATTTTGCATTCGCACTAAGTAAATGTTGGTATATAAAAAAATTTTATTTATAAATTAGATCAAATGTACTGCCTATATCGTGTTCAGATCCAGTTTATCAGATTTTATTATGATTGTTCGGTATAATCAGTGTAATTATTTATAAATTAAATCTTCTTACCTTTTTTGTTCGAAATAACCAGGGTTCAGTATATATAGGTTCGGTTTAGCAAGAGTTGACTGTAATAGTAAAATACTTATCTCTTGAAATTCAACTTGTAACTTTAATAATCTATTCGTAACTCAATTCGACGGACTGAATTGACTTGTAACCTCGAAACGGTATTATTAAGACTCGAATTTCGGTGTCACCTGTCTTCGTAAATCCTTAGAACCTGTCACGTGATATTATCCAGGAAATAATTGACCTTCCGTAGAAGCACTTGTTGATAATAAACCTATCGAAATATCGCCTTCTTTAGCATTACCAGCCTTAGATAGCCCTTTCAAAATCCTTTGTACCTCAACAACCTACCTTTCAAATATTTAAAAATTCCTAAACCGTCTCGGCCTTGGGAGTCATCTGATTAACTATCGATCATCTGATATCCCTATCGATTACCCGATTGCCCTTTAAACATATCAATTGCTCATAGTATAGTATTATTACAATACTTATATTGATATCAATTTATTGATATCTCCCATATTAGCATCACCAGCATCTGCGTTTATACTTTATTGTGGTGATTTAGTGCTAGAGCATCTTCTCGCTCTCCACGTATTGCATAGCCAGCCTCACGACCTACCCTTTTATCCTTCTTAAAATTATCTCCTTGTAACCGGTTGGAGCTTTAAATTGGCACTATTGTCTATATTGTTTTACCATTCTCCAAATTCAACTGTTACATTTGGTGCCGATTGTGTGGAAGTGAAAAATTTACCCTGTGTAACTTTGGAAATTCCTAAAATTTTCATTCAAAAATTTAACAAACTGAAGAAGCCTACTTACCCCCAAAGAAGAAATCGATGGCAAATCCTCCAAACCCTGTGCAGTAGCAACTTAATCCACCCCCACCTCCTCCGCCACAACAGCCTAACCCAGGACAACCAGCGCAGCAGCCAAACGCTATGGATAATCTTGCGGCCCAAATTGGATTATTAATCCAACAGATGCAATTAGCGCCGGCCCCACAGGTTAATTATAATGCTCCTAATCGCGAGTTGAACCTGGTTAGCTATCCCGACTTTTTAGATGGAGATCAAGATTCAATGACTTGGTTGGATGAAGTAGAAAAGGCCTTCGCTACAAATTTAGTCATTAATGATCGGAAGATAGCCGTGATAGTTCCTCATTTAAAAGGAGCTGCAGCCACATGTTGGTCTACCTCACAGCGTCAACCCCAACCTATTAACGTGTGAGATGATCTTGCTCGACCTAATCAAAGTTTCTGACCTAATTTTATTACGCAATTTCGCACTCCTCTTTAGAAGGGAAATGGTTTGCTCAATTAGCTATGAGGAAGCAGCAAGTTAACGAAGATGTTGATACTTATCATTCAGCAGTTCAAGAGCTACTGCGGTGTATTGAAACTGGTGCCCAACCTTATCCTGAAACCGCTAAAGCTCAGCTTTTCTTAAACGGGTTGAAACCCGATATTGTCCTTGCAGTAGCTCCGTTTACTCCTAACACCTTGCAAGTGGCGTATGAACGCACTAAAGCATATGAGGAAGCTTGTAAACAGAGTCTCCCTTACCTTCCCACCCCAATTAGCGCATTATATTCCTCTCAAGCGGTTACAAAAACCCCTATTGGACTTCCACCTTCCGTTTCGACTTCTGAATCGGCTATTGAAAAATTAACCGAAGCCGTAAATAAGATGTTGATCCAGTTGCAGGAGCGTCGATCGGCTGGCTTCAATAACTCTTCTAAAATAGTGTGTTTTAAATGTGGGAAGCCAGGTAATATTAGTCGAACTTGTCGGACCTTCTTTGTGAACAATCCTTTGCCAAATGTCCCACAAAGCTACGTTCCTATGGGCCAGGCGGTCAATAATGGACCAAGCCCCTCTACTGCGACCTATCCTTATACTAATATCAGATCCACAAACTCTGTCGCGTTCTATAGTCCCAACGTCGTTCCTAATAACAGTTCGAATAATAATTATAATCCCATGGTGGGTGGAGCTTCCGAGAATCAGCAAGAAGCCCTGCAAACTTTCTTGGCATTAGCAGCAAACCTAAACCTGTCCAATAATTCTAATAACTCTAGTGGCTCTAATAATCCTGCTAATAATAAGGAGGCAATGGTTCTAATAACCAGCCTACTTTTGTTAATATACCTGCGAAGGATGTCCCCTTTTTCGCTATTGGAAGCAAGCACCGAAGCAAACGACTACAAGAAGAGGAGGGAGACTTAGAGTCAGAAAGAGAAGAAACTTAGATCAATTACTCGAAAGAGAAATAGAAGAGGAAGAAAATAAAGGAGAAGAAAAAAAATAGGAAAATAAAACCGCTTCTGAGAAAGATGTTAACCCTCCAGCAAAAGTTGGTACGGCTAAAACAAAACGAGCATCTGTGGTAAGAAGGAAAGTGCCGGAAGACGAGATGCCCCAAATATCTTCCTTGGTCACGCCGTATTCTATAGTTACGGATTTGCATGAGAAACCAGCCAATATTACTATTGGCCAACTTCTCTGAATCATACCATCTTTGCGGACAGAATTGACTAAAAGTCTACATAAAAAGAAAATTATAGTTAGAAGAAAAATAAAAACAAACATTAGTATTTCTCATAATAATAAATCAACGGCCTTATATTGTGACGCAACCGTCCTTGGGGAAATTATACCCCTAATCATCGATAGTGGTTCTTCCGGCAGTGTCGTATTCTACCATTTGCTGCGAAATCTTGGTGTCAAGGTGAATGATCTTCTACAACCAATATAGTAAACGTGCACGGGATAACTAAGCGAGCCTTGGGAGAAGTCTCTGACTTTCCATTTTCGTGGGAGGTGTAGAAATTCCAATAGACGTAGTAGTGACCGATGCCACTATCTATAGTGCTATAGTAGGGAATGATTGGTTATTGCAAGTCAATGACAAAATTGACTGGATAACCTCCGAAATGACCCTTACCTGAAAAGATAAAGAAATTATAGTACCCATAGAATTCCGCAAAATGATATTCGAGCTGTTGGGTAAAAATCGACCTACTAAAATTCAAAGTTTAGAAGAGTGAAAAAAAGAAGAATCCGGGAGTCAAACAAGCGAAAGTGAAGAGTATGAAGATGCGGAACTAGAAGAAAGAATTTATAATTACTCCGGGCAAGAAGAAGAAGAGGAGGGTTGCTTAACTGAAATATTTGAATCTTGCGATACTTTAAATAAATCCGCAGCAGTGATGAATAAAGACCGTGAACAATATACCTCTATATATCAATTGCCTCTAGGAGAAATGTCCAGAAAATATGAACAATCAACTAATAATCCTGTTAATCCTAAAAATAATAATAATAATAGAATTGTTAATATAAATGAAGAACGGTCTAGTGACCTTGTAACTCTATCTCCGCAGTATAAAGCATCCCTCTCTACTATTAGTCGTAAGATAGTATCCCCTTTTATTAGTATCCCCAGAAAGTTCCCGCCTATGATTTTCCTTGAAGAAGATTCGGAAGAGTCAGATGACTCTAGTTTTGAATAGTATAGCCATACCTGGAACAATAAAGTTCCAGAATATAAGTTTGAGGAAAATGATTCCGACGCTGATGATATAATTGATGAAGTAAGAAGACAAACTCGAATAAAGAAAGATAAGATGAAGCCTACCGTTGTTAAATGCCGTGCTGATCTTGCTGGAAATACTTATCTAAAAGAGGAAGATTCTAAAACCGATCTTTGTAGCTATATTTGCAATGACGGCCTAGAAAAAGAAGAAACGAAAATAGAGATCTTTTCGACTACTACTATGGAGAAGAAAATAAAAGAAGAAATACTTATAATCTCGGAAGCCTCGACCCAATGCAGTATGAGTATTTGCAGAAGTTATTGAAACAAAATGTTGATCTATTTATGTGGGAAGGAGAAAAATTAGGGAAAACCAGTTTTGTAAAGCATCGTATAATTACTGGTGACGCCTTACCTATCATGAAGTACCCATATTGTTATTCTCCAAAAGAAAAGCAAAAAATCAAGGAGGAACTTACCCCAATATTAAGAAAAGGTCTTATACAACCCTGCGAAAGCCCCTGGACTTCTCCCGTCGTGCTGGTCTCCAAGAAAGATGGGCAAACGCAGTTTTGTGTGGATTACTGGCAACTTAATGCGGTAATGCAAAAAGACAACTACCCCCTTCCTCGAATTCAAGACCTTTTGGATGCATTAAATGGGTCGTCGTGGTATAGCTCCCTTGATCTTGCTAGTGGGTACTGGCAAGTCGAGGTGGAAGAAGTTGATAAAATTAAAACCGCATTCACTACTCCTTTTGGAGTATTTAAATTTTATGTCATGCCTTTTGGGCTGACAAATGCTCCCGCTACTTTTTAGCGCCTTATGGATTTCCTCTTCCAGAATTTAATTGGGGAGTGTGTCGTCGTCTACCTTGACGACATTACGTCTTTTCTAAAAATTTTCTCAACCACTTACGGAATCTAAGCCGAGTTTTCGACTGACTCTGTCGAGCCGGGCTTAAGCTGAACCTTCTAAGTGTTTCTTTGCTCAATGGGAGCTAAAATTTTTAGGGCACGTAATAAGCGGATACGGTATAGCCACCGATCCTAAGAAAATAGAGGCGGTTAAGAATTATCCTATTCCAAGGAACTTGCGGCAATTAAGGGGTTTCTAGGGTTAACATCATACTACCGAAAATTTATTAAAAATTTTACTCACCTTGCAGCACCTTTAAATTCATTGCTAAAGAAAAATATTAGTTATAAGTAGACTAACAAACAACAGGAAGCTTTCGAAGTATTAAAAAATAAATTAATCACTGTGCCGGTCTTGGCTTACCCGTATTTTTCGAAGACTTTTATATTGTTTACTGATGCCTGTTAGGTGCGATTTTGTCGCAAAAAGATGAAGAAGGGAATGAACATGTGGTCTATTATGCCAGTTGTAGCTTAAGCACGCCAGAAAAAAATTATAGTGTAACGGAGAAAGAATGCTTAGCTGTTGTATGGGCGGTAGGGTATTTTCGGCCCTACTTATATGGAAATCGATTTATCCTATACACAGACTATACCGCCTTAAGATATTTGTTCGAACTCAAACTACCCCAAAATCGCCTCGCTCGTTGGATTATGACCCTTACGGAATATTCGTTTACCACAATTCACAAGCCCAGGAAAAAGCATCTAAACGTCAATAGTCTTTCTCGAATTCCAAATGTAGAAAATTAACCAATAAAAAAAAAAAAGAACCTTAAAAAAATAAAAAAAAATTATTTCGATACTATATACTTTTTAAATCCGCAAATCCAGTCCAGGTTACGGTGTCCTGGCATTGATTGACTAAAACTTAAAATTAATTTTTTTTAAGAAACTTACCCTATTATTTTTGCATCTAAAAGAAAGAAATATTTTATTTCTTAAATATTAAAAAAAAAAATAAAAAAATAAAATAAATATATATATATTTTATAGATATAAATTATATATACGAGGGAAATGGATTCTAAGACTTATGATACTTATCTTAAGTTTCTAAGGGACGCAAAAGTCCCTAAAGATTATACTACCAAGCAAATTCGAGACTTGAAATATCGAACTCGACATTATATAATAATTGATGAGCACCTATATAAAATCAATTCTAAGAACCCGTTACGACCTTTAAGGATCCTCACGGGGGAAGAGGTAAAGGCTGTCCTCTTTAGTTTCCATGATGACCCCCTATCTGGACATTTGTGCTTTCAATCGACCTACCAACGAATTGCTCTGCGTTATTATTGGCCGCAGATGGGTAACGATATTAAAGACTATATCCGTACCTGTGATATATGTCAGAAGAAAAGAAAGCCTAATACGCGCGAACCCTTACACCCTATCAAGGTTGGGAAACCTTTTGACAGGATAGGGATCAACATCGTTGGACCTTTGCTCGTGACAACCACGAATAAACGATATATCGTAGTCGCTACCGAGTACTTGACAAAGTGGCCGGAAGCTTGTGCCCTAGAAAAAGCGGATGCCAAGAGTGTAGCCAACTTTCTTTTCGAAAAGAAAATATGCCAATATAGCAGTCCAAAGGAAATACTATCGGACCAAGGCACCCATTTTTGTAATAAACTTGTTAATGCCCTTTGTAAAAATCTAAATATTACTCATCACACTTCCACTGCATATTACCCCTAGACAAATGGGATGGTCGAACGTTTTAATCGAACCCTTTGTGAATTTTAAATAAGTGTGTTAATCAATTTGGAAAAGAATGGAATGAATGTATAGCGCCAGCTCTTTTCGCCTACCGAACTACTCCCCATAGTGTTACAGGGTACGAACTCTTTATTTGGTCTATGGAAGAAATGCCATCCATTCACTCGAAATCGGTTTAAAGACTTACCAAACAAGGGCCAGAACCGAAAAAGAACTACAAAATCAAATCTTATGTAGAATAGAAAAATTAGTAGGAGAAGTAATAGATGCACGACAAATAGCAGCTAAGAAAATAAAGAAAAGTCAAGAAAGGCAAAAAGGATACTATGAGAAAAAGAATAAAATCGAATCATATGAGATTGGCAATCAAGTCCTCTTATATAGGACTGAGCTTGAAATGTCGTACAGTGCGAAATTAGAACCCCAAAATTTGGGACCATATTATATACATGACGTGTTACTATACGGTCTATATAAATTACGAACAATGGAAGGTCATGTGCTAAAGAAGAAGGTCCATGGAAACCGGTTGTCGAAATATTACCCACGTCAGGAGAGAATTTAAGCCTTGTGAAGGCATGGTCTTAAATAAATATATAAATAGAAACAAAATTTATACCTCCAATCCTTGACTCGCCTTTAAGAAAGCTGATCATATCCAAACAGGAAGTCCCAAAGCACATTAAGAAAACTTTAGCAACACAAAAGGCTCAAATGAAGAGAGCCAAAATTGAAAGAACCTACACCGTATCTAGTCACAGAATTACCTACTCTCCTACTTCGCAACAATCTCAGATTATTCCTATCAAAAACACTAGATGCCCAAGCGAAGCCCAACGTTTACATCAAAAGATGCCCATCTTTCTTGAAGAACTTCGACAAGAAAGAAACAGCAATCATCAAATTTTGGAACCCAATGGTGCCACCTGGGAAGAAAAATTAATATCTACTTGTGCTTACCTTTCCCCAGGACGTGTCAACCATCCTAGTCAACTCCAGTATTATTATTCCATCGGATATTTATTAGAGCAAAGAGCCTGGAAGAAGGAAGCGAAGAATTTCTTTAAACATTTGATCTCTCCTAAATACCAGGATATTCTTACCATTGCACAACGGGCCTATTTTTTGTACCAAGCTCGAGGACCATCACATATTTTCGCTGCTCGACAAATTACCCCTTATATTCTTCATCGAATGTAGAAGGAAGATTATAATGTTCTAAAAGAAAAAGCTCACGATATTACTCAAAGTGAGCTAAGAGAGGTACTTTTGGCTGCAGATTTTGCAGGGGCTCAATCGCAAGGGGAGGCATATGTAATGGATTAAAGTCATAAAGCTGGATATTTCATTTTTTTTTATTATTAATATTACATATTTTTATTTTTATTGTTATTACTAAGTTGATTAAAAGTCTATCTGTATGTCGCCATATGCTTAAATTTGATAGTAGCCCTAAATAAGTAAAGTTAATAATTCTTTGTGACAACGTAATTAGTTATACAAAAAGGAAATCACATGTGGAGGGGCAGCGCAGTGCATTTAATTTCGCACTGACGCTAAAATTTTCGCGTTAACGCTGAATTTTTAGTGTAAACGCTAGATCTATAGCGATAACGCCAAATTATTCTCGTAAACGATACATATTTAGCGTAAACGCTAACATTTTAACATAAACCTATAGAAAATTAAAATGTATATAAGACCTCTGAAATTTAATAAAGTTGCATAAGTTCCACGCCCATTTTTAAAATTAATATTACAAAATAATAGTAAAATACTTATCTCTTGAAATTCGACTTGTAACTTTAATAATCCATTCGTAACTCAATTCGACGGACTGAATTGCTTGTAACCTCGAAACGGTATTATTAAGACTCGAATTTCGGTGTCACCTGTCTTCGTAAATCCTTGGAACCTGTCACGTGATATTATCCAGGAAATAATTGACCTCCTGTAGAAGCACTTGTTGATAATAAACCTATCGAAATATCGCTTCTTTAGCATTACCAGCCTTAGACAGCCCTTTCAAAATCCCTTGTACCTCAACAACCTACCTTTCAAATATTTAAAAATTCCTAAACCGTCTCAGCCTTGGAGTCACCTGATTAACTATCAATCACCTGATATCCCTATCGATCACCCGATTGCCCTTTAAACATATCAATTGCCCGTAGTATAGTATTATTACAATACTTATATTGATATCAATTTATTGATATCCCCCATATTAGCATCACCAGCATCTGCGTTTATACTTTATTGTGGTGATTTAGTGCTAGAGCATCTTCTTGCTTTCCACGTATTGCATAGCTAGCCTCACGACCTACCCTTTTATCCTCCTTAAAATTATCTCCTTGTAACCGGTTGGAGCTTTAAATTGGCACTATTGTCTATATTGTTTTACCGCTATCCAAATTCAACCATTACAATAGAGATTTTATATAGTCAGCCAATCGTTTTCGACAATATCTCGCCATCCACTGGACCGATTTGGATGATCTAACCACCATTAGATGTGTCTCGACGAGCTCTACAACTTTCAATTAGTGGGCATGTATCGTTAACTTAGTAAGAAAAAAACTTTTATATGGAAGAACGCCACATTTCGCCTATATGGTGATTTTCATATGTAATTTCCGTCACGGATTTTATATAGTCGGCCAATCGTTTTTCGATGATAACTCGCCACCCACTGGGCCGGTTTGGATGATCTAACCACCGCTAGATGCGTCTCAACGAGCTCTACAACTTTCAATTAGTGGACATGTATCGTTAACTTAGAAAGAAAAAACTTTTAGATGGAAGAACGCCACATTTCGCCATTCTCTGGTTGACAGGCGATTATCAATTAAAATTTTAAAAATTTTTAAACTTTAATATTAAATAAAATTTGAACTAATGATTCGTTTTGGATGATTTTACTACCAAACTGTTCGTCTCAATGAGACGATTCCAACGAGCCTAAAATCATCAAAATCCAATTACTGGATCCCAAGATCGTTATAAATTTGTATTGCTTTAATTATATTAGTTTTGTATATATTAAAAATTATTATTAAAGTTCTTATAAACTTTAACATTGAATAACTTGTGAACCAGTGATCCGTTTTAGATGATTTTACTACCAAAATGCTCGTCTCAGTGAGACGATTCTAATGAACCTAAAATCGTTAAATTTTGATTACGGAATCCCAAGATCGTTATAGATTTGTGTTATTTTTAATTAATTTAATATATTTTATATTAATATAACACAAATCTATAACGATCTTGGGATCCCGTGATCAGAATTTAACAATTTTAGATTCATTAGAATCGTCTCACTGAGACGAGCATTTTGGTAGTAAAATCATCTAAAACGGATCACTGGTTCACAAGTTATTCAATGTTAAAGTTTATAAGAACTTTAAAAATAATTTTTAATATATACAAAACTAATATAATTAAAGCAATACAAATTTATAACGATCTTGGGATCCAGTGATTGGATTTTGACGATTTTAGGCTCGTTGGAATCGTCTCATTGAGACGAACATTTTGGTAGTAAAATCATCCAAAACGGATCATTAGTTCAAATTTTATTTAATATTAAATTTTAAAATTTTTTTTAAAATTTTAAAAAATTTTAGCCAATCAAATTGCAGTATTTATTATCAGGTGGGGGTAGGGGGTAGTTACTTAGTAGACCCTAATCACCTGATAAATGGCGCTCCCCTTAAACTAATATCAATTCTTACCAGTGTTATATATCCATTAGCATTCTCTATATCTACAGATTTTAAAAAATAATTTGATCGATAGTTTAGTAAGTTATATAAAAGAATATTCTGTAGCAAAGATTTAGTAAGATATACTTAAGTGAAGATTTAATAAGTAATTTGAGCAAAGGTTTAGTAAGTAACTTGAGCAAAGGTTCAGTAAGTAATTTGAGCGAAAACTCAGTAAGTTATATAAAAAAAATAATTTGAGCAAGGTTAAATCAAAAAAAAATTTAAAAGAATTAAAAAAAAAATTTTAAAAAAAAGATACAATATTATAAGAATCAGCACCACTTTAGACGTCTTACTTGTATTGTCTTCTAAGGCTCACATGTTTGACACTAAGAATTAGATATGCTATGTCAGTTGCAACACTTCTGATTACCGTTTCTTCTTTTTAAGAATTTACTACAAACCAACAGAATGCATTTTAAAAAATAATTTGAATGATAGTTTAGTAAATTATATAAAAGAATATTTTGAGCAAAGTTTAATACATAATTTAGCAAATATTTAGTAAGATGTACTTAGGTGAAGTTTTAATAATAATTTGAGCAAAGGTTTAGTAAGTAACTTGAGCGAAGGTTTAGTAAGCTATATTAAAAAAATATTTTGAACAAGGTTAATTCGACATCTTACTTGTATTGTCTTTTGAGGCACACATGTTTGACACGAAGCATTAGATATGCTATGTTGGTTGCAACATTCCCGATTTCCGTTCCTTCCTTTTAAAAATTTACTACAAACCAACAAAATGCATTTTAAAAAATAATTTGATAATAGTTTAGTAAGTTATATAAAAGAATATTTTGAGCAAAGTTTTAATATGTATGTAATTTAGATTTAGTAAGATATACTTAAGTGAAGATTTAATAAAGAAGGTTTAGTAAGTAACTTGAGCGAAGGTTCAGTAAGTAATTTGAGCGAAAACTCAGTAACAGGTAAGTTATATAAAAAAATAATTTGAGCAAGGTTAAATCAATGTCTTACTTGTATTGTCTTCTAAGGCTCACATGTTTGATACTAAGCATTAGATATGCTATGTCGGTTGCAACACTTCTGATTTCTGTTTCTTCTTTTTACGCAGGAAGCATCGACGTGTTGAAGATCTATAACGATAATGGTAAAGTAAAAATCCCAGATTATTGTATTGGTATCATATTTGATATGATTGGTTGCTAAATGCATAACCTGCTTTTGTTATACAAACAAGCAAATAAAGGTATGCGGCGTTACATCCAGAAAATGCAACAACTACATTTTTGATATTTTTATTAAAAATGTATCAAAAACATAGTTATGGTCATCAAAGGGCGTAAAAGTATGAGTCTGTCGCTACGCTCCAGAAATTATTTATAATATAATCAAAATAATCTATTTCATTTAATAATATAAAATAGATCAATGGTTAATCACGAAAGTTAATACAAGAATTATCAATATATTTAAGATTCGATTAATGATTTTAATCGATTTAAATGATTCGATCATTCATTCTGATTTTTGAATCGATTTACAGCCCTAGTTCAATGTACTATATAAATCAAAAGTATGTATGGTATCATATAAAAGTCTATTATCAAATTTTTTTGATCTCTGTATAACAATATTGTTTATTAAGATAATTTAGATGCCTCTTCATTGTTCAATGCTTCTTCATTAATTGATGCTTCTTCATTAATCAATTCTTCATTATTAATCAATGCTTCTTCATTGATGAATGCTTCTTTATTGGTAGGTACACTTTCATCAAGTTGTTTTGTTTTTTTAAGCCATGCATTTTTTAAATTAAATCGGTATTTATATGCCCATTTTCTTGGATTTAATGGGATGCACAATCTTAATGGCACACAATTCCAAAGTAAAATTTTGAAAATATCAATATGAAGTTCCAAGGAACTAAACTATAGAGCAAAATTTATATACCATCCAACAAAAAACTTTAAATTAATCTAAATATTCATTTCACCAACCAAATAAAATGCAATTGAAATAGTTCAAAAAAAAAAACTTTGTATAGGCAATTTAAAAAGAGCCTCTATGGCTTTATTGTCATGGTAATTATGAAGCAATCTGTATTACTGATAAAAGGAAAAGGATGCAACCTGTGCATCTAAAAAAGTGCAATCCATTTATGTATAAAGACATATAATCAATTGATTATAACTTTAAAAACTTCATAATTAACTTTTTTATGATATATAAATAGTTTTGATTTACATAGTACACTACACTGAACATTCATTGCTACATCCCAAACTATCATACTTTTACTATTATGCTATGTTTGTTGTCATGTAAAATGTTATACTGCATTAAAAAAAAAAGAAAAATGCTATCATGTTACTAATGTCTCAAACTATTATGCATGCCTTATACTAACTACTATGCTACTAACTATCTTGCTATATGCTGAACTATCTTGCTTATACTATCATGCTATGTTAGTTAATATGAAATGTTAGTATTGTATTAAAAAAAATACTACTGTACTATTATCTTGCTACATCTGGAACTAACATGCTTCTACTATTGTACATTTGTTATTATACAGTGGCCTACCATATT
>QKWP01000067.1:0-46918 GCA_003550325.1 Gigaspora rosea
GAGAGAAAATTTTAAAAACGTGATTTCGTCGATTTGTGTAATTTATGAAAATCATATGATAAAAATTTAGATGTGACATCTCGATCGACTGATAAATAAGAGTTTAAAAAACCTTATTTGTGTATCAAAAATTTTGAAATCGGTAAATGAAATGTGAGTGTTTAGAGACTCTCATTTGATGAAATAAATAAAAATTTTTTTTATTATGCAGTTCAACAAACTATTTAATTATAATAAAACTATATTAGAAGCAGTATCGATTAACAATAAAATAATTTATAATAATGAATTTTAATTATTAAAAAAGATATTGTACATCTCTTATTTGATAATAAATACGTCTTGTTTTATCAAATAAGATTTACGAGTTTTAATCTGAAACCTCTTATTATTATAATATTCCGTATCATTTCTGAATTCTCAATTGGCATGCATATGTTATTCGTGAATCGTGAAATGTCTTTTATCATTTTAGAACTGTTATCCTAATAATACAAAAAAATTAAAAAAAAATAAATAAATAAATAAACGCGAATAAAAATGAATCACCAATATTAAATGCTAACTTTTCATGCATTAAAGAATGCATTCGAATATTCATATATAATAATTTTTGCATTTTTGCGTAGAATACATCCGCATTTGTTTTTCGGCAACTAACCCGAATCTAATAAGATAATTACTAATTTTTTTTTAAAAAAAAATAAATTTATCTTTTTCGGGTTTTTTTTATTACAGTCATGCTCAGCCTGGTGGTAGCACAGATTATTTTGTAAAATTTTCACATAACAAACTTGCTTCCAAAGTTATTCCTATCTTGTTTAGGTATGACTTGTTTAGGCATGAGCAGTTCTTCTGTTACGCCAATATAATGAACCTTAAAGGTTTAGCTTGAAGTTCGGGTTATACTGAATTTTTTAGTATTTAGACATTCATTATAATGAATTTCATGAGTCACGAAGTTATATCCTTGCTCAATAAAGTGTAAAAAAAAAAAGATGAAACAATAAAAGAATTACCGTATCTTTATAAACATCAATGAAAAGGATCATTGCAAATTATTCTATAGTCACATGATCTGCATTATGAATTTACGTTCGGTGAAAATCGAGAAAGAACACGTTTCAATTCAGAATTGAAGTAAATTCAGAAATGACTTGGAACAATAATAGTATAGAATAAACCTTTTATCACGCAGCATTCAAAACTTGCGCTTTTTTATTGTATTCCGTACTGTGTAAAGTATGTAATAGAAAAATAAAAGTGCTTACTGTTCAAGTATGTATTCATATATATATAATATAATAATTATTATTAAATACTTACAAAAAACTGAAAGCCAAAAGTTTAAAGTGTAGTTGATTTATATCGACCTATTAAATAAATATAATAAACAAACGAACTATTAAAATCATGTCTTATTTAAAATACATTAAATTTATGTAGACAAGTTTTATACCGGTTTAATTATTTTTAAACTTTTTTATTTATTTATTTATTTTTTTTAACCGGTTTTTTTTTATTTTTAATTATTTTTAAATTTTTAATTATTTTAAACTTTTTTTTTATTTTAATTATTTTTATTAAACTTTTTTTTATTTTTAATTTATTTTTAAACATTTTATTTTAATTATTTTTAAATAATTTTTTTATTTTATATTCTTTTTTTTTTTATTATTTTAATGATTTTTATTTTTTTTATTTTATGTGATTCTTTTTTATTTTTTAAACTTTTTTTTTTGTTTTATTTAATTTTTTTTTTCGGTTTTTTATTTTTTTATAATTTTTCTTTATTTTTTCGCTTTATTTGTTTTTTAAAATTATTTTTGGATTAATTTTATTTTGTTGATTTTTTCGTTTAAATTGTTTATTATTTTTTTTTTAAATTATGTTTTTTTTATTAAAAAATTTTTCAATGTTATTTTTAATTATTATTTATTTATTTACAGGTGGGCGATGGATGATTTTAGGTGGGTAAGGTTCGTGAGGTATGTACAGATATGCAATGGTGGGAATAAAAAGTAAATTTGCAGTTATATTCCTTGCTATGGAAATAACTTTTTATTCCCACCATTAATATATGCGCTAGAAATGCGACTGCTATCCATTTAAGGAAATATGATTTTGTCTGTAAATAAACTAAATGCATGAGACAAAATTTAGGGATAGAGCATGTATACAGTATATTAATGCGAATTCATGTATAATTTATTAGCAAACCAGTTTCGGAGTACTAGTACAGTTTCGGAGTATTGGTATAGTTTCGGGTCTTTAGGCAAGTTTTGGCCAAGAAGGTCATGCCCGAAACTGGTAATACCAGTTTCAGTTTCGGTCAATCTGAAACTATATAGTTTCGGGCAGCATCATTAATAGTAATTATAGTACTTTCTAATAAACTATCTCAATAGTAGGTAAATAAATTGTTGTTGCAAAAAGAGTGTTTAGTTTTATATAAGATTTTGGTTTTAGTGGTAGATACAATAGTAATATTTTTATTAATATAGTAATCTTGCCAGATTTGTTTTTTGAAAGCTATATTAAATTGTAATTAGCTATAGTAAGATATAAGTTCTGAATAGTTGGATATATAGAGAAGAGACAGAAAGTTGAAATGGCTCTAAAGTAGTATAAATAGATATTAAATTTAGTGTTGAGTTACTTGATATTGTAGATTTAAGTAGAATCTTGTAGCAGTATAGTAAGTCTTCAAATAGCAATAATAAGTGGTTAGATAAAGAACAGGCTTATGTAGTATATATATGTATGCCTCTTTATAGTCTAATGTTTTGTTTGTATATATTGATATTTTAATAAACTGTAGAGAATATAGCTCTAGATAGTTATTTTGTATATATTTTAAAAATGTTTCAATAGTTTGTAATGATGATAAGGTAGGCAATTTGTAATACTAAAGGAATTTATTATAACAAGTATCTTGAGTAGTTGTTATTTTGGGTGTTAATAAAATTTGTTTAGATTTTATTTTAGCAGGAAATGATAGTTTGGTAGCTAAGGTATAAGGTTGTTCTTTTGTAGAGTTGCTTACTATATGCTCAGTTCTCACAGCTATGCAGAATACCAAAGCCTGTCCTGTACATTGGAAAAGGCCATCATTAACTTGGTTCTCTGTGTATGTTTGTTTTTTTTTGTTTTTGGTTTGTTTATTTATTTTTTATTTTTTTTATTTTAGCACTTTACAAAAACACCAACTCTAACTTTTTTAGTACTTTGTAAAAAAACCAACAAGAACACCAATTTGGTACTTTGCAAGAACACCAATTTGATATTTTGCAAGAACACCAATTTGGTACTTTGCAAGAATACCAATTTGGTATTTTGCAAGAACACCAATTTGGCACTTTCAAGAACACCAATTTGGCACTTTGCAAGAACACTAATTTGGTACTTTGTATATTTTACAAGAATATACAACTGATTTTTCTAGCAATTTCTAAATTTCTAATAATGCTTTGTTAGAGAAATAAAGATTTAATTAGGGCTTCATTTATTTTTCGTTTGATATTTTTTGTTCTTTTTTGTTTTTGTTTTCTTTTTTAATTTTTTTTATTAATTTATTTTATTTTTTAACATTTTGTAAGAACAAATTTTCTCTGGCACTTTGCAAGAAAACCAACCCAAATTATTTGGTACTTTGCAAGCAAATCTAGACTTTTCTAGCACTTTGCAAAAATATCAACCTAGTGCTTTGCAAGATTATTAACCTGGCACTTTACAAAAACACAACTTGATTTTAGCAATTTTTGAATTTGCAAGAACATGAACTTTTACTTTAGAGGGAAATGGAAATTTAGAAATCATTTATTTTTTTTATTTAGTTTGTTTATATTTTTGTTTTTTTTATTTGTTTTTTTTTTATTTATTTCTTTAATTTTATTTTATTTTATTTATTTTAGCACTTTGTAAAATAAACAACTTGACTTTTCTAAACTTTATAAAAACACCAACTTTAACTACTCTGGTACTCAAGACTTTTTTGGCACTTTACAAGAATACTAGCTCTAACTTCTTTAGCACTTTGCAAAAACACACTAGATTTTTCTGTCATATTTAAAATTATCTATTAAAGCTTTTTAAAGGTTTAATAGCAAATAACTTTTGATCCAATAACCCAATTTGGATGAAACAACTAACAAAATGTTCATCTCAATGAGATAATTCTAATGAGCCCAAAATTGTTAAAATCTAACTACAAGTTCCCGAGATTGCTAAGAATTTGTGACACTTTATGTGTTTAAGAATTGATTAAATCTAAATATCTAATTGAAAATTCTTAGCAGTCTTGGTTTTTGTGATTAGATTTGAATAATTGTGACTTATTAGAGTTTCTCATTAAGACAAGCATTCTGATATCTAAATTGAGCCACTGGATCAAAAGTTATTCACTGTTAAACATTTTAAATTTTTAATAGTATTTCAAACACTCATTGGCATATGGGCACATGACTATAACAAGATATTTTATTTATAGTCACGCCTTTAAACAATCACTATAATAGGGCACGACCAATTTGGGGACTATAGGGAAGGACGACTGTACCCAAAATTTTTACTCCAAATTTGTGAACATCCAATAAAATCAATAAATTTTATATATGTAATTAATATTATTAATAACAAAGCAATTATATAAAACTTCTAGTAAGTTATATAATAGCTTATTAGAGACTTTATTAGGCTATTACCTAGGGATATAAACTGTTTCAGGACCTGTTTATTTGTCATATTATACAATAGTTTAGGACTGGTCTCAGATCATTATTCCATAATAGGAGTGAATTACATTTATTAAAAAAATAGTAGTCTAAGACTAGTTCAGGACCATCGCAGTTGTGACAAATAAGCAGCTCCTGGACCAGCTAATATTCCAACTATTACCTTTAATTTAACTTTTTTGATTAAAAAATAATATCGAAATAGCTTATAACAACAATAAAAAAAAACTTAATTAAAATGAAACTATATAATTCATAATCATAAAAGAGTTGGTAGTAGCTAATTTATTTGAGCAAAATTACTATATGCTCTAGTTGATTTTGTTTTAAAAAAAAAGTTTTAAAATTGTAATATTTTAAATAAATAGATTTTCTAACAGAATAGCTTTTGTTTTTTGTTTTTTTTTTAAAGATTAAAAAGAGTACAGTTGGGCATTTAAGCTTGGTAAATAGAAGATCTAGGTGTAGCAAATATAAATTTACTTAGTTTTTGTGACATGTTTGGGTTTGTTACTAGAGTTCTGCAGCCGGACAACTCCCCATGCCGTTTGTCCATTGCCTATGCTTTTTATTAGGCATGAGCATAGGCACAGTTGGCACGGGTATGGTCACGGCGCAAAAAAAATTTGGCATGGATTGGCACAGGTATGGGGCACATATACAAAAATTTGGCCAAGAACTTTTATAAGTATGGGTTTAAATGCCAGGTATAAGTTGCCATTTAGTGCCTGCTACATTTGTGCCTGTGCCGTTATAGTATCTCTTGCCTGTGCTCATAATGTGTCTGGCATAGGCACAGGCATAGCATGAGGCACTAGTGCCACATGATGCCTAATATGCCTGGCATGGGCATTTGTAAAACTCTATTTGTTACTTATAGGATGGTTTGAACTTGTAGATAATAGAATTTATTGTAATTTGAATAAGTGTAGTTTAAATTGAAAAATAAAATAAATATTGACATTATAAATGTAACTAGTATATAATAAATGTATGATTTGATTTGTTATGCTAACGTGTAAATCTATAAAAAGGTCCAATTTTGAAATCCAATATGCTATAAGGCAATTAAAATTATATAATATTAAAAAAGTCGGTAAAAATATGTGATTAATCTAAATCGTATAAAGCCCAGATCAATCAAACTTTTCCATCCGTAGACGTTAAGAATCATAATATTGCCATTCCTTAATGATATCTAAGATTCTTAGGCATTTGTGGCTAGGAACTTCATCGTAAGCAGGAGAGGAGTTAAATGATTACATTTTGATCGATTCACCGAAACCTAGTTAATAACTAACTGAAAAAAAAGTTAGTTTACTGTCAATTACTTCATACCAACAGAATAACTCGAGTTTATTTATGCATCATCATATAACTTCGTCATTTGATGATGACGCAATTATTCCCAAAAGAACTCGAGTCATTCTTTTGGTTCGGTCGTCGTAAAACATCCGGATAATAACTTATTGTATACTACGCAACCAATAACTTGTTTATCTGTCAGCGAATTTAACTTGCGTCATTTCTGGGCCCAGAAGCTGACATATTAAATTTCACAGCCAGATAGTGAATTATTTTGCAAATAATTCTGTTATTGGCTGCTTCACATCCAATAACTCTATATTATTTTTTATCATATAAAAATTATACCTTTTTTGCTATCGATTTTAATACCACACAGGAAGCAGGGATCCACAGGTCCAGGTTCTTTTGTGATAGGTATCACTTGATTATCGTTTGATTGATTGGAGGTTGGTTGAACTTCATTCGTTTGGATTTGTGATTGTTTTTTTAAGAAAAAAAAGTTAGTTTAAATTACTTTATTTTTTCATATAAAAAATTATACACTGGATGTCAATTGTTTTGCATCGCCTAATCTTTAACTTTAAAAATTCATATTTCACAACAACCACAGAGGCTAGAACAATGATGTTATATTTGCTTTAATCCCCCAAATTCAGATAATACCTATATTCTGTAAATTGCTCAACTTTAACTTACTGATAAGACATTATTATCTCTTTGATCAAAGCAGCTGCAGTAACACTGTGTCAGATTTCGATTCTTCTCTTTGAGACGAATTCAACAAGCTAAAAATCATTAAAATCGGATCGGTGGGTTGCGGAGAAATCGATTGTTAAAAGTCAATGTTATGTAAATTAACCCGTTAACTTTGCATGAGCATTGAATTCGTCTCAAAGAGAATAATCGAAATTTGTTACTGCAGCTGCTTTGGTCAAAGAGATAATGTTTTATCTGTAAGGTAAAGTTGAACATAAATTAACAATTTACAGAAAATAGGCATTATCAACCGGGCATCAAATTATTTTCTGAGTTTTGGGGATTATAAATTTTTCAAGTTAAAGAATTAGGCAATGAAAAACAATTGGCAGCCAGTGTACCTTCTTCACCATCGTTGGTGATTTTAATACCACACAGAAAGCATGATGTACCTGATTTTGGCTTGCAAATTTCACATAACAGAAGGTTACTTTCAAGATTACTCATTTTTTTATCGTACATTAAATGCGAATGCGATATCGATATACAGAGGTAAAGGATGGAATGCCTGTAGGTTGGGTGAATAGGTTTTTTTTTCGGGATTAAATACAAATTTTCCTCATAAACACTTGGAACTCTAGTTTTGGTTGGAAGGCCTTATTGATGATCGGTAGTAAAAAATATATATGCTGAGTATTGTAAAATCTTTACGAGCATTTATGCTGTATAAATACGTATATACCCATTGAACATAAACAAATGCACATCTTCCCATAAGAAAAAGAAAAAAAAACCACGCAGTTTACTTTTATGCAATAACATGCAATTAATTTCAAATTTTTTTTTCTTGTAACGTGTGGTACAAAGTAAAAACAATACTGGAACATGTCAACTTGTCAAAGACAACTTAAACAATAGACACAATAGACTATTATAAGAACCAAATGCACTCTTTTGTACATCCTTGATTATACCCCACTATTTCTACCCCATGGCTTTGTATTACCAAATTCTTATCTTTTTTTTTTGTGGTAAATCCGCTTGGACAACTACTTTAAGTTTTATGCTAACTTCCTAATCTTCTATGACAATCATTTTCGTCTGTATTTCAAATTTTTTTTTTTATCATGTAATTAAAGAATTAATAATTCAAATTATTATTATATATAAAAAATATTAGAGTCGCACCCAAAGTGCAAGCACTATATAAAACCTCTCTAAATGTATGGTACAGTTTGGCTAAGCGTTCTCTATAAGTGCAAACCCCCTCTAAGTGCAATTTTCAATTTTTTTCACTATGGTCCCGACGTGATGCACTTAGGGGGTGCGACTGTATTTTTTATGTCTGTTTATACTTTATAATCTATGTTTCACTATTTATGGTTTAATAGATTCTGTAATAATGCTAAATTTGTAAATAGTCATACAAATAAAAACTTCTCGATCGCGTTATCCCTTCGTTCGTAATGTTCGTAAAGACGCATTATCATAGGATTTTACGGCAGAATTATGTAATCCTGTTCGATATATGGCCACATACATGTGCTCTAAATAATCTGTGTATGAACATGCACGCGTACGTACGCCATCGATGTCAAGCTACATCAAAATTGCTCGAAGTTACCAATTGGATTAGTGTGACCGACAACCAATAAAATCGTAAATTTTGATCTTCACGGATCAGCCCGACGAGACAAAAACAAAGAAAAAAAGTGAAAAACGCCGAGAAAACAATTTTACCTATAGGAAGTGATGACAATTAATCGGCCAAAAAAAAATTTAGTTGGCCATCAGCCAATGCTTAATAATTTGTCCAAAATTTATAGCCGAAATTTAATGTCAATTGGTCAGGCCAATTAAAATTTTTTTGTCTTTTGGCCATTGGCCATCGGCCATCGGCAATATTGCTAAACGGCCAAAAGTATATATGCAGTAAAAAAGATAAAAAAAAAATGTATAAAATACTTTAAATACATACCGTACGTACGTATTAAGGTGGTAACTCAACTAGTAAAACAAAACTATGTTAGCAATATTAGTAATTTTACTATGATCAGATGTTTCGTCTTATGCAAATAAAAGATCAATGATTATCGTTATTATTATTAATATATTTATTAAAGTTAATAATAAATTTTAAAATGATGCAACTTATCGAAAGCCCAAGGAATTATCTAGAAATTTTTACAAGAGCTTTATTAAATGTTGAAGAATAAAGTTACGCTTTAGAATTTTCTATTAACATATAAAATTTGAACATTCGTCTTATAAGTCATTTAAATTTAATTAGTTAAAGTGAAAAAAATTAGATCTCAAGCATACAAGTCGAAATTTTAATAGAATTTTTGCAAAAAAATCGAGCGTAATTTTTTAAAAATGATTTCTGCGAAGAGTTTTCAGCTAAAAAAAATTAGGAAAGGAGGTGCGAATCTTTTAGAATTTTGTGCGTTCTTTATTAATGAAATAAAGTAATATTATATTTTAATCGATTATTTTAATTTCACCGATTAAAAATCTGATCATAGTAAAATTACTAATATTGCTAACATAGTTTTTGAGTTATCACCCTAGTACGTATGTACTGTACGTACTAATGTCAATATTGATTTACTGTTTTCGTTTATTAAAAAAGAAAGAGGAAATAGCCAATCGGAGAGTGCAAATCTTGACTATTCCGGATCAGCCCGACAACTAGTGATCCTGGTCGATCAAAATTTTTCGACCGACCAAGCCGATAAAATTTTATCGGCTTAGTCGGCTTAGCCGGCTTAGCCAAAAAAATTTCTGCAATATCGTATCATTTCCTAATCAGGCTTAAACTATTATGCAAAAGTTGTGATAAAAGTGAAATTTGGTAATACAAATCTACTCTTAATAAAAAATTCTCACGACTATAAAAAAAAGTAACGGTTTTAAACTTTTAAATACTGCGGTGGTTAAGTAAATTTGTGATTCCAATTTTTTTCGCAAAGCCCTGTATTAATTTTGAAACCCCTCATTAATTGCATTTAACATAATGAAGGGTTTCGGAATTAAAAAAAAAAATAGCGTATTTCTGAAAAACCATCTCTACTTCCACGAAGAAGTAATTTAAACTCGTAAGATTATTTGCAGCTGAATAATCAGTTCTTTTATCAATCCAAGATGCAATTTCAGTTGCATGTGCTTCATTAATGACTGTTGAAAATGGTTCAGTTATTCGTGATGGCAATGTTGTGTTAAGATAGTGCGAGGTGGAGGAAGTTTTGATAGTATCGGTTGATTCTGAGAGGCTAATCGTTCCTTTACATCTTTCCAAAGGTTTTTATCAAGTATTTGCTTATGAGGATATACTTGATTATAAATATTGTCGCCAGACATTTGAAAGTATCTAATAGGAGGTAAACAGTTTTGTAAAGTGGTCTTTAAGGCTAAAAAATTTTCATGAGACCAATCTTTAGGATTGGATGGTAAGTCTGGATTTTGAGCAATTCCCCATTTAATAACATAATTCCAAATTGTTATTTCTTCCATTTGTAAGTCATCTCGTTCAATAAGTATTACTAATGCATTTTCAGGAAGTGAAGTAAAATAATCGGAATCAAAATTTTGACTTGGATATTTTACTGTAATGTCATTACACCATTTTTGTAATTCTTGAAGAATATCATTATTGAAACCTTTGTTTCAATCAAATAAGTCTCAAGATGTTTGGCTAATTCATAAAGAAGAAACCCGCAAGCAATAAGCATTAGTTCAAAAATAAATGATACATCAAGGTTTTCTAACAAAATTACACCTCCGTAGATATATCTTTAAATAAAGTTGATAACGTTAAATAATATTATAATACAAATTAAAACATTTAATAATAACTTACTGAATAATGATATCAAATTGCTGAATAGAGATTAATTGGTTTAATATAATTTTTATCTTTGTTAATTCTTGCTAGCTCACTACGAAAGTATAGAGATCGATATCTTAAAATAGAATGCGTTTTAAATATCTTGATATCTGGAGATTTTTCGACGTTAATAATTACATTAAAATCTTTTAAAAATTACATTTGTGTATCAAAATTTTGAAATCGGAAATGGATGTTTAAAGACTCCCATTTAACGAAATAAATAACTTTTTAACGACAAGTATTATTATAAGAAAATGAAAGTTAATACTGTGCATCGCTCATTTGAAAATGAATAAGTCATCTATATCCTAAAAAAAAATCAATAGTGTTTTAACCCTTATCCCGATTTAAAGTAACATTTTCGAAAAATTTTTAAAATAAATTCTTATGCGAAGAGTTTGTTAAAAGTATTATAAACGAAATAAAATACTCTGATAATAAAGTTCTAATAAAAAATTTTTTTACTTATAAAATCGGCTAGCCGATTTTAGAAAAAATCGACCGACCGGGTCGAAAAATCGGCTTAGCCGATTTTTTTAATTTCGGCCAGGATCACTACCGACAACACGTACGAAAAGAAAATACTCAAAAACTAGTGTTCAAATCGACCTTGGTGCATTAATTAAAAATGTCGGGAATGAAATTTTACATATAATGTGTGTTAACTGTAAGGCTCATTTTTATCTAACGCACTTACAAAATCGGATTTCCTTTTTTGGTTTGTATCACCCGCGCAAATAAGCACACATCAAGAATTTTTTAATGATCCCTGGGCAAAAAAAACGGTTTTGTGTTACAAGCACTGACAATTGCTGTATATGGTAATCAATGGAAAATGTTTAAATGTATAAAACCTATTACTATTTTAATGTATTTATACGTATGAAAATAAAAATGCATTCTTTTTGAATTATATTACGTAATAAAAATCATTTAATTTAAATGCCATCCTTACTTGGCAGCATATAATTATTAATTTTTTAATACAAAAAAAAAGTTACAGTATAAAATGCAATACAATATATTTAATAGACTAAATAAGGTTAGACAACTATTTATAATTTGATTTCGTATTAACTATTATAAACAATTAAAAATTTAATTTATAACAAAACTTTTATACTACATATGTAAAAAAAATATAATTTGATTACGAACCTAATATTTAGGATTTACTAATTCCAGATATATTAGACTAACAAATATAAAAAAACATCATTTACTCGCGAAGCGTAACGTGTAGAAGCTTTTGAAGTAGTGTGATGAGTTCGATTACCTTAACAAAATAAAACGCCATTTATTTACACGTACACAATATTAATGAAAACAAGAGTGAATGCCGAAATAAAAGCTTAAAGAGGCCCAATTATCGGCAGTTATCAAAATAACCACAATAATCGTAGCAATAATCACAATGACAATGATAGCTTATTTATCACTGCGCCACGAGATTAGATAAAAAGATTTTTTCTCCTAATGGTAGTCAAATAAACAAAAAAGTATACGTACGTATTATTGTCGTTGTTTTGATTGGCTGATCAGCAAGAAGCTAAAATTAAAAGGATAAACCTTTACACGAAATTGATCGCGTTTTATATAGACTATTCTCATCCCCTTGCTCTTCAACTTATAGTGCTCTGGTAGAGCTCCGGTAGAGCTCAGGTATGAAACGAAATATTTAACGAGACTCGGTAAATTTATATAATTTGTGTTAATTTGTTAACAAAAATTATTATGCTAACGTGGATTCTGAGACAAAGTTTGGTTATTTTTGACCTTTTTAATTTTTTACTTTCGGATTTTTACCGTCTATATGAATTGATAATCGCTAAAATTAAAGACTTGCTATATTTTGTTTCGCTAAGCCAATCATTTACCGCTAAATTTAATCTATTAATGAGATTGATTTTCCGGTATTTTTACCGCTCTGAAAGGCTACATCGTTAAAAATATTAAAGCTTTTTTTTTTTTGCTACCTTAACATTAATTAACGTTTACAAAGAATTTTCCCTTTAACTTGTATATAAAAAAAATCGGGTTATTACTTTAAAAAGAACGATTATATTAAAAATTCCCTCGTATATTTCAACTTTTACTATGATCTCGCTAAATTTCACTATCAACATGAATATAAAAGCAATCCAAATATCTTAATATTAATGAGGATGCTCTTTATTAAGAAAACCATCTTGAAGCCCGCGCAGAAACATTTAATTATTGATGCAAATCCAAGAAAATCATCCCCTCTGCGCAGATTTCACCTTTCATATAATTATTATTCGTCATATATTACAGATATGTTGTAAGAATCTAAGTGGATTCGAAATTATTATATATAACCAGATTTTATCATTTAATTTAACTAGGAAATTTCGAATCCACTTAAATTCCGTTTCCACTTACAATATATTACAGTGCAGATTTATAATTGACCTAATTAATGATATCCTACGTAACAACTAACACAAGACTCACAGGATTTGCGCAATGCTTTACCTTGTTACTCCTGTACTCCAAAAAGTAGTATCTCCGATACTTTTATAGTATTTGTAAACCAATTTATCTTAACATTGCTCACGTGAAGTTTTAAACACATATTCGAAAGAAAATCTTTATTTTTATTAGCTATTACTCTTTCAAAGTTAAAAAATACATACTGGTAATACTATTATCATTCTACATTTTTCCATTATCAGAGGTCAGCTAAAGCGGAGTGAATTTTGAAAAATTATCTAATTTAACGTTTATTTAGATTAGGGTTAGTGTTAGGGTCGTTTTGAGTTATATTTAGAAGGGCCTGTAAGTAAAATTCCCTTCTCGACATTTTTTATTAATGCGCCAAAGCATGTTTAGACTAGTGATTTGAACCGGTTAGGTATAATCGGGTAACCAAACTGACCCGAAAAAATTCAGGTGAATCGGTTAAGCAAATGCTTAACCGGTTAATCTGACATATTTGATTAATCGGTTGACCTGATATTTGGTTTTTGGTATATATGGAATTTTCATCTTTTCATTTTTTATTTCATTAACTCAATTAACCTTAAATTTTATTTCAAAATTCTAAAAATTCTAAGCTGGTAAGCATAAACTAATTAATAATTTTTGAGTAAATCTATTATAGCCAATTGTGATAGACTAACCACATCACGATAATGGAAAAATGAAAACTTTTAAAAACATTATATAAAAATTTTGCCAATAAAAGGCCTTTTGTGTTTTATTAAAAAATATTCTTTCAAAATTTTTACTATTTACTATTCTGTTACATTATTTTTTATATGATCCTGTTCGTTGATCATAACTAGAGTTGTTTATAGAGTACTCTACACCAAAATAATACATATAATCCCTTCTGGTTGGCTCCCGGAGTGGGTTATGTAATCTATTGTTAACTAGAGTGTTCCAATAACAATTCTAGTTACAACTTGGTACTGTCGCTATCGACAAGAGTAATTATTAATAATTTTTTTATCATTGGATTGTATGTATAAAGCTTTATACTACATCTTATACTGATCCATATTTAATAATAACACGAATAATTCTCTGTCAAATACTGCGATTAGGCTGTAAGTATAAATTCTGTTACGGTATTAATTTTTTCAATTATAGTTTTAGATAATTATATAACTTACTGTTACCCTTTTTATAGGTTGTAGGTATAACTCGATTTTAATTTATACTTTAGCCAACTTATGCAAATTTAATTTACGATTTTTTTTTATTAAATTATTAGAGTATAAGTATTTAATTTACTTTTAGTCGGCATTTATTAAATAATATTTAGGATTTATTATTTTTGTGCACCGTAAAACAAATATAAACAATAATTAGGACAGCTGTGCATCCTATAGTAACAAATACAAACAATAATTAGGATTAGAGTAGGGTTAGGGTTGGTTAGGAGTAGAATTAGAATTAAAGTTAGAATTTAAGGTATCATCACGTGAGGAGCATTTTTTGATAAAAGTGCATTAGGGGTTACCATAGTAAAGTTTTGAGATTGCAATAGAGGCTATTCTAGTAAAATTTTAGAAACATAAAGGGGTGCACAGCCGTGCATGTGCACATCTTAAATAACCCCATTTTATAATAATTGATACTGTATTAGTTTTTACTAATTCTATATTTCTGTTAAACTATTTAGCTCGTGATTATATATTAAAAATATTTTATACAAAAAATTAGCTTTTATTTTTTGCTAACTTATTTATAAATTATTAGGGAGTAAGATTATTTTGTAATAACTAGTATTTAAATAACTTGTAATAGTTTTTACATTATTATTTGTGGATTTATAGATTGTAAGTATTTTAAATAGTTTATTTTGTAATTAAAATAATGCATTAATATTAATGTTAAAATATATTTGATATTATTAGCCAGTATATATAAAGCTTTTTAATAGTTCTTGAATTTAATATGGTTTGCTTTTTAATAAATTTTTTTAATATTATATTTACTTCTTGGTTTATAGATTGTATGTAATAAAATGAAGATTTAATTATTAATATTTTATTATCTAATACTAATTTATTTTATCTAATTGCTAGCCTATTAATATTAATTAAAATTATTTTTGAATTATTATTGATTATTTTATTAATACCTTTTGTAAAATTAATATATTTCTTAATCTATAGTACATAAGTAATAAAATAAAATTTAATTATCAATAATTTATTACACTATTTACTAATTTATTATATCTAATTACTAGCTTGTAAGTATTACTTACAGTTATATATATATATTTTTCTTTTTTTTTGAAATTTCTTCGGGACGTATACCTGAAGCTGCATTTGGTGGTCTTTTATTAAGGTTATTGGTCATAGGGACCCAACGGGCCCCCTACATTCTCATTACATATCCTATTTCTATTTTAATTCTGTTCTACGAAGTTTATCCTACCCTACTACTCCTTCATCTGGTTTTCCTGGCTGAGTTCAGCCGGTCCGTTATTCGGTGTGCCCCAACCATAGTCTTCTAGATTAACTTTAAGGAGTTAGTTTACTCCGCCGATATGCTTGTGTAGATCCTTTTTTCGTCTGCCCCAGGTACTTCCTTCTGAGTTTGGAACAGGTCAGGTTTTTCCTTGTGGGACTTTTCCTAATTTTGGTATTTAACACTGTGTTTATACCTTGCAACTGGAATTATACCAGAAGTATCCTTTGTTCAACTAGAATTTCACTGGAAGTATTCATTTTGTTCTACTGGAATTTCACCGGGAGTATTCACTATTTCCTTTTTGTCCAGATCTTCACTAGAGGTTCTATTTTCATATGTTAAATCTTTTATAGAGCTTCCAAATGTGGTTATGTACCCGCATGCAGTCCTAGCATCCTGGTTCAGCCCGTCCATCTTGTGACTCCATGTAGAATTAATGTTCCTAGTGGGGCTTAAACTGGCAACCTTACTTTTGGGGACCTGGGAGCATAACCACTTACGTTATCGACCCGCAGGTCTCTATATATATATTTAAAACTACTTATTAATTAATAATATATTGTTATTAAACTTAGTGGATAAGTATAATCTCATACTATTTTTCTTTTAAAAAATATTATTATTAATATAAATTTTTATTATTAGAATGTTTGTATAATATCTTATACTTTATTTTTTTTAAAAAAGTATTTTAATTTAAATTGTAAATTAAATTATTAGGGAGTAAGTTTTATTAGATTTTATGATTTATGCGAAACATAGCATTTTTTTAACAATATTTTAAATCACCAGAATGTGGGTATAAGAAGTTAGAATAAAAAATTTAATCTATTAATAAATTTATAATAAATTTTTAGCTTGTAAGTATAAAATAACTGCATTAAAGAATATCTGATATGATCTTTAAATTTTATTGATTTATATAATTATATTATATTTTAACTATTAGCATATAAGTATTAATAATTATATTTATATGATTTTAATATAATAATTAATCAATGCAATATCTAATTAAATTATAGTCTATAAGTAAGATATTTTATTACACTGTGGTGTTTAACACTAGTAAATACAAATTATAATATGCAAAAAAATTGTTTGCTATTAGGGTTAGGGTTAGATCGTATATATAACATTTTTTAATATTTATTTGTCTTAAAAATAACATAATCTACTAATATATTATATATGTTATTAAATCTCAAGAATTTAGTAATTATTTATATATTTAATTTGGATATATCTAAATGAGTCTAATCAAAACTTTATTACTTTTTTTTAATTTGAATTATTAGGATGTAAATATAAAACTACTATTTTGAGTTTAAAATTAAATTTATTAAATGAGTTAATTTTACACTTAAATAATCCCTTATTTCTAGAGAGTAAATATTATATCAGTAGTATAATTTATTTTAAATTATAGATGTCTGATAACTTTATAACTTTAAATAATTATTAGTTCGTAAATGTTAAATATGTACAATTTACTAATAAAATTATAATTTAATAATATTTTTTTCATATCTTAATTAATAGGAAGCAAGCAAATATTTAATTTTTTTAATAAGATTGAATTATCGTAAATAATAATTAATTTATTTAATTATTAGAATGTGGTGTGTATAAGAAATTTTCTAAATTAACCTTAGTATATTATTTCAAGAATAGGATATTAAATTATATTAATGAGAAATGAATTAGCTTTGGGAATAGGCTGATTCATTCCTCAATTTCAAAAATCAAACTATGTATTATTGCTTGAATCCAAGCTATGGCAGTTGATTTACTGTATATTATTGTTGTCTCTTAAGCAACTCTTATCTGAAGTCGCAACTTCAAATATCAAAATATCAGATATGATTGTTCAAACAGAAGCTAATTCAGTTACAACAATTGTAATTTATAATAGCTAGAACACTTGAAAAAAAGGAGCAAAGTAATTCACAGCATTAACAAACCAATCTAAGCTATACTATCACGTAGCCCTAATACTAATAAGTATTAATCATATGAATGTTCGATATATTTTTTTTTCCATCTTAGACCCAATGCACTTCTTCTATGTATCTCTCCTATTTTAACAACCTTTCTACCTATTTCCAATAAGCCATTTGGCTTGCCTTACACCGCCCAAACAGTTCTCTTCTGATAGGGTACCGGCTGCTCAGAGTTCTACGACAAGTGAGTGCTTCATCCGGCTTGCCTTTTTGCCGCCCAAATGTGGGTTTGCACTGATGTTATTTATACTTCCTGCAGGATCGTCCGATCTTCCTCGGTCCGACTCCTGTAGGTACATAATCATTACACCAGGGACGCTGCTATTAAGTTCGTACCTCATTGGATCAACCTTATATCTTGTATGACTTCAGTTATTCCTAATCGGGTTTTGACTTTCAAATTCAATTTTACCGCCAAGCGGTATTGAACTGGCAACCTTCGATTGGAGACCTGGGAGCATAACCGCTATGCTATTGACCTGCAGGTCCAAATGTTCAATATATTATGTAAATCAAAATTATATTTGGTCACATAATAAATTTTATCGACGAATGATTTTAAATAGTGATCGATAGGTAATAATTTTATAAGAATTATAAAAAATCTCAAATATTAAATTGTTTTTTTTTAAAAAAATATATATATATAAAGTTATATTTTATTATATGAATAACTTAATATATTTTAGTTAAATAAATTATATTTTTTATTATTTTATTATTTTATTATTAATGAATTTAAATATATTAATTAAAATTAAAAATTAAAAATAACTAAAAGAAGCATAAAAGTATTTGTGTAAGAAAAATAATAAGAGAGAGAAAATAAGAGCAAGAAAAAGAAAAAGAGAGTAAGAAAGTGTGAGAAAGTGTGAGAAAGAGTGAGAAAGAATGAGAGAAAGAGAAAGAGAGTGTGTGTGTAAAAAAAAAGAAGAAAGAGTGAGAGAGAGAGAGAAAGAGAAAAAAGTTTTTTTCTAATTGAAAACATAAAAAAAATTTTTGAGAATATTAAATTAAATAAATATGTTTTCATGAGAACATAAATTTCAAAACAGATTTCCAACACTGGTTACAAGAGAGTTCCAAATAATTTAAGGTATAAGAACTGTAAGTAAAAAAAAAAGTAATTGAATTATATTAAAAGTAATTGTTAAGAGTTAGTTTTTGTATTTTTTTCATTACTTTTGGTGTTATTTTAATGTCTAATATTATTTTTTAAATTTATACATAGTAGTTACAAGAGATCTAAATATATTTAAATGAAAGATAATTTTAAATAGGAAGATAGTTTGGTATGAGTATATATAAGCATTATAATTATGAAAAAAGGCAATTGAATAGTAATTAAAATTTGCTAAATTGAGGGGTTTCTTAAGCAAATAAATAAAGAGTATAATTAAAGTTAAATGGATTTCATTAAAGATATTCCAAATAACCATCAAGGTATATTTAACTAGTATGTGTTTTGCTTAAATTTGTTATCATGTAATTTGAACATTTAATTTTTATTTTTATTGCACTTAAATTTGTGAAACAATTAAAAAACAATGAAAATAATTCTGTCAATATCATGATACTCAGGATTTGTATCCTAAATATGATTACGAAAATATAACTTAGTATCTATAGAGAGATTTGAATAATACTTAACCTGTGAAAGACAATAATTTTAATAAAAATATTTAAAGGGTAGTCCATCTCTAAAGGGGTAAAAATTGCAGATCTTATAATAAACAAAAATGGAAATTTATGTGTTTTTATAGTACAGGAATCTAGCTTGCTTATATATAAAAGTATTTTTTTATTATGTAAACTTTATTTTAGTTTCTAATAAAAGTTGTAGAACTAATTTTTCTGATTCTAATGGCAGTAAAATTATTAAAATTAGTCAAATAGATCATGAGATATAAGTTTGTTTTGATTTTTTACTATAGGGCTTTTCTTAAGAATGGAATCACATGGGGTTCTATTTCTATATAAGGCAATTAGTAAATTTTACCAATTTTTACTATGAAATTTATACCTTTCAACTGTGGACTACCCCTTAATATTTATATTATTATATAATATTGTTCTTTAATATTTAATTATTATTATTTAATATTTATTCAAAAATATTGTTATTTAATATTTATTCAAAAATATTGTTATTTAATATTCGGTTTACTAAATCATACTACTGGTGTTTAACACCACAATAATTTTTACCAATCAAATTTTTTAAATGCAGTATAAAGTAAAGATCAGGTGTAACATAAAATTTTTGTTGTTTTGCTATTTTTTTTAAAAAAAATTTTATCTATGAAACCACTCTTTTTTTTAAAAAAACCCCCTTTTGTGAAATTTTACTATATACTATTGCCTCATCCTAACCCTAACTATTAACTCTAACTTAACTTTAACTTTTGTTTATTTTTTTTTGTTTATTTTTTTGATATTGATCTTCATGTTATATCACACACTGGTGTTTAACACCACTGGTTTGATTTATAATTACTGTTAATATTTAATGATTTTGTTATTCAATATTTATTTAATATATAGTTACTACACGTATATACAAAGTAGTGAACAAATAATTATTCAATAAAAAAAATAAATTATTAAAAAAATTACGAACAAAAATCATATCTATTATATATCAATTGCAATTTCAAATTATATTGGCAGGTTTAGGCCACAAATAAGTATTTAGATTTACTTAGATATATGTCTAGTTTTTATTCTTAGCATTAGATTTAAAAAAAAATGAAATTTTTTTCAGTATTGTAAAAAGTTTCTATTAAATTTAATAAAGATAAAAGCAAGGTCTCACCTTTAATTAATATTTAAAAAAAAAAAATTATATTGGCCAAATACTTTAAAAGTAAATTTTAATTACTATTCAATATCTTTTTTTCACAATTGACAATGCTTATACTACGATCTCTGGGTTGATAACATAGCGGTTATGCTCTGAGGTCTCCAATTGTAAGATTGCCGGTTCAATTCACTAGGCGGCAATTTGAATTTGATAGTCAGAACCCTGATTTGGAATAACTGAAGTTACAAGACATAATGAGAGGCCAAATTAAAATACTTTATGAACTTGTGGCACTGTATTCCAGAATAGGCAGGACGCTAACACCAATGGGTGTGACAAGTATGTTGATACCATCCCCCAAGTGGGAGTTGAACAAGCTGGTACCCTCTCGCTTTGGACAGGTAATGCTATCGGGAGTAGTTATTCTAACTATGATAATGGTCAATTTGGGAACTGAAACACCACGGGATAAAGGGACTCGGGAAATTGCAGGGGTTCAGTGGTAATGCCCTGACCTATACTTGCTGGCAAAACACGGACAAATCCCAAATTCAAAAAAAATAATTGTTATTTGTAAAAGAAATAGTCTTAAAATTTTGCAAAATATATTATTTATAACAATAAAATACTCACTATTTGTTTAAATAAAGATTATTAATAAAGTTTTTGAGAAATTAATTTGGAATGTATTTGGGATTTGGGCATAGACAAATTCCAAACTATAGTAATTTGGGATTTTGCCAACATGTATACCCTGACCCAAGTGTTGGCTACGGTTATAGTGTAAAAATGTACTGAATAGCTAGCCGGTAAAAATGAATAGCAGGAGGGAATAAGTTAAAAAAAAAAAAAAAAAGACAATGCTTATGCTATACAGTACTCGTATCAAATATCTTCCTGTTTAAAATTATCTTTTACTTAAGTATATTTGGATCTCTTATAACTACTATGTTATCTTAATTATAAATTTAAAAAATTATATTAGATGTTGAAGTAACACTAAAAGTAACAAAAAAAAAAATACAAAAACTAACTCTTAACAACTTTCAATCGGGGGTTTTTTTTTACTTACAGTTCTTATGATATATATTATTCGGAGCTCTCTTGTAAGTACTTGTCATCTCAATTACAAGACTATTTTGGTTGTTAAAATAACAAAATCCGCTAACTGCTAGTAAAGCAAAAGACCTGAAAAAGTATTTTCATAAAAAATTTGTATAATGATCAACATTCAATTGTCAAATAGCCAATCAAAAGAACTTTCTATCATGCTTGTGATATATATATATGATCGACAATCAACAGGTGATATAAGCGAAGTGACCCGTATTGCTATCGAAAGATCAACTATTTTTTTTATTGGTCGGATCACATGTATAAAGACCTATTTTTATTGGTCAGATCATGTGTAACCCTGAAAAATCAGCAAACATATGGGCCAATTTGTTTCCTTACGATAATATCACATATGTGACAATTGGTTGTTTAATGTAAAAACATACACGTGTACACAACTTGTACACATATCTGATATTTTGATATCAACGGATAAACAGATATTACGAGAATTAATCGCATGAAAGATTGCGATATGATAGAAAAATTCAAAATTTTAAAAAAAAATTTATTTTGGAAGACGTTACTTTATACTAATGACTTTTACTTCGTAGTGAATATTTCAAAATACCATTTCATACTGCAATAAATATTTTTCTGGAACATAATTTCAAGATAAAACTTTAAAAAACACTTTCAAAACACCTTATAAAGAATCTTTTTATTCAAAATATTCAAAATAACAATGATCTCCGTGTTTGATACAAGTAAAAGGTTTGTACACGAATGACTTAAAAATTTTGTACACGAATAACCTAAACATTTTAAATAAAATAACAATATTTGTAAGCATAAAAGTATTAAGAAAATGTATATAAAGACGAAAAATATGGTATAAAAATATCATGTCTACAGTTATTATATTTACTTACTGTAAATTCCACCGAAAACCAATTCCCAAAGATTAATATACTAAGACAACCTAAACGTTTAAATCAAGTATAAATAAAAAAATACAAAGATAACAAAGACAACAAGACGAAAAAGAGGGTATAAAATTTTGCTAATGCTCTAGACGCCTTGCAAAGTGTTATACCTACCATTTAGCTAACTACCTTTTAATTGTTGTGGAGTTAATTTCGCGAAAAACCAATTCCCAACCAATTCCCATACTAGCGATTTCAAGAAACTTTTTCGAAACGATAGTTTGTGATTGGTTAAAAATATCATTTCATCATGGGATCTATTTTTAATGTAAGATAAATTCGCAATAATCACTATCAATATTAATTTGATTGGTACAATTTTGAAGATCTTATTCGAAAACATCACTAAAAGATCCAAATCGGCCCATATGAAAATAATCTAGCGTTAAAACGCAAAATTTTGGATATCAGCTGATATCTGACACTTCCCTAAACGTAAGGTTAAGAATAATTCAGACCAAGATTATTTATATAGTATAAATGTCATAAATGCATATTAGTTTGTTTTCTGCCGAAAATTCACACGTATTTTTTAAAATAATATATTCCACAAGGGTACATGTACATAAAAAAATCGATATTCTGCACATGACTTCATTTGCAATTACATAATTTTTGTTTACTGAAATTATGTTATCATATAGTTAAACCATTTTAAGTTGATTAAAATTTCATAGGAAATTATTTTCCCAAAATTTTATTATCGTCATTAATTCGGTTATATTGCAGTATTATTGTACGTACTCATGTCACAAAATTTATAAATGTCAAATGATCAACGATGATTACTAATTTTCATTTCTTACCAGTTTACCGTACCGTTTTACAACTAAAAAAAAAATGGATCAAAGCGCAAAAGAAGAAATACTCAAATATATGAAAGAAAATATATCAAAAATTCATTTCAAAACCTTAAAAGCTAACGAGATTGAACAAAGTGACGATGAAAAATTACGGATCATGCGTCAAACGCTGGATGATCCTGCTTTGTTTTTATCAAAGTGGGGAAGGTTTCTTGATAAAGAACAATTAATGAAGTTCGACAGACTTAGAGGTAATTTTATTTCTACTTAAAATTAACTTCTATAATCATTGAAAATATATAAGAGAAATGAGGGTATTGTGGACAACTTTAATATTATACCTGGTCTAATAATAATTTTGATATCATTGGATTTGTCTTATTAAGATGAATCAAATAATAACCAAATTGCTCAATTCTGCTTGCTAAATCAAAAGATAGAATTATTTAACGATATATATAAAAAAAAAAATAAAAAAATTAGATAGGTGGGGGTATTGTGGCCAGTTTTTTGATATCGAATAACTTTTGATCCACTGGTCCGTTTTGGACGATTTTACCATCAAAATGATCAGCACAATGAGACTATTCTAACAAGCTCAAAATCTTTAAAATTCAACACAGGGTTCCGAGATCGTTAAATATTTGTTTATAAAAATTTACAGATTTCTTATTTAATTTTATTGAAATAAGACAAATTTATTACGATGTCGGGATAACTTGAATGGATTTTAATGATTTTGAGCTCATTAGATCGTCTCATCGAGTCGGTCATTCTGGTGGTAAAATCACCAAAAACGGACCGGTGGATCAAAAGTTATTCGCTATTAAAGATTATATATATATTTAATAATAAACTTAAGTATGCGGGAAATTTTATATTTGTTTAAATGATGATATCTCATAATCTAATAATCAGAATTGAATGATTTTTATATCATTGGATTTGTCTTCAAAGGATGAATAAAACGGATAAAAATCATCAAATTTTTAATCACTAGATTTTGAGATATTAAGTTTGGCCACAATATAGTTATTATATGGGTATGTAGTGAATAGCCTCATTTACCTTACGTATTTACTGTAATAGATTTACTTTATTAGAGTTATTTGTAGAGTTGATTGATTGCGAATAATTTACCTTTTAATTATTCAATCTTATTATCGCCCCTCGCATTTGTGCAGACGATTATGAAGTAAATTGGCACTTAAATAGCATTCAATCAAAGACCTCGTCTTATTCAACATTAGCAGCTTCTCGTAATATTAATCCGACAGCTCGTCACAATAAACTAATTTTAAACAGGAGATATAAATATCTAATCACCAAGCTTGATGATACTTCATACTTTAGCGATGAAGCAATGGAACGCAGAGAACCATTATTGTACGAAGATTATGTGGGACAATATATTACACAAGAAGAACGGTATCCGCCATTTGCTGATAATGTCGATTTAGTTGATAGAATTTTGTACGATATTGGTCTGTATGAATTTTTGTTTAAATGGTGAAATTTTAATAGTGATTTATTTATTAATTCATGAGTTATAATTCAATTTTATATAATAAATAGATCAAAACTATATACATGAGAGACTGGAACAAGAACGAAGAGTTAGGGATGAACAATTTGAAGAGGAAGAGGATGAAGATGATGATTACGAGGAATTATCTTTGAAGGCCGACAGTGACTCTGAAATGACTAAAGACAATGATAAATTATCGGTGCAAAAGGAGAAATGCACGAACACAGAGAGTGATCAATCCAATACAACGATGATGATAGATAATTTACCGGAAAATGGTTCTATTAGTATTAATGCAACAAATGATATTGAGGGAGGACAACAAAATTCTACAAGCAAAAACATACAAATATCAGACGAAGAAAAGAAACAATTGAGAGCTGATCTTGTTGATATTATGAGAGAAAGGTTTTTTTCTGGAAAAGACGTAAGTTAGTTATCCCGTCCGTTCGCATTTTCTTTCGTAGTTATGTTAATTAATTTGTGTGATTATGTTCCACTGTTTTTAACAATAGCCAGATTTTGATTACGACGCAGTAGATTTTAATGAAGAGTACGATGACCTTGATATAGAAGAACAGGAGATCCATGGTACAAAGCTTTTAATTTTTGGTAAAAAAAAAAAAAAAATATATATATATATATCGTTTTTGTTAATAGATTATAATTGTTTATTTTTAGATAAATATTTTGATACCGGTAGGAGTTATATTATCAAGTATTTTAAAAGTTTATCCAGAATAGTTGGTTTACTGAAATTATTTAATTATTTTTTTAGAAGATCCAGATGATCTGAATAACGGAACCGGCATTTTGGACTATTGATATTATTCAGTGTAATTTTAGCAATTTATTTTATTTTTTGGTAAGTAACTGGATTTTTTTGATGCATTTGCTTGTAAATACGTTCATAACCCCTTTTTGTATATACTTCTTACATTAATTTTCTTTATATGTGAGGGTTTTATTGGTTATATCATATATTAATGTAATATTTGTTATTTAACGTTGTAATTGGTTATTATATTATCATCACTATTTATTTTATGATGTATGCTTAAATATATTATAAAAAGGAATACTAATTTAATTTTTTTTTTTTTTTAACTTTTATTAAATATTTATGGCAATGTTGAATTGGTTCTTAGAATAATATCAAAAAGGAGCTTAGGCTGTGTGAAGTTAATTAATTGGTTCTCGTAACCCGGCCGGGTCAAATTTGAAAATTTTTATAAAAACAATGCTTATATGTTTTAATAACCGGGCGAATTCTAAAAAATTTTTTTTTAAAAAAAAATTTTATAAATTGGTATATATAAATTAAAAAAAAAAAAGCTGGCCGGCCAGGTCTATTAAAAAGTTGCATGTTACGAGAACCAATAAATTAAATTTGTATGGCCTTATATACTTCCTGTAAACTCTGCGAAACATCTTTTGGCTCACGATATTCTAAATGAACTTTTAACGTGCTTTGTGTAAATCGTTTATAAAGCTTTCACTCGTTCGAATGCGGTGGTGAAAACTTCTGATATGGTCAAGCCATTGGCATATTTTCTCTAAGAACCTTTAGAGAATGGAGTTTGTAGACAAAAGCGATTAGAATTAACAGTAGTTTCATCAAAGTTGATTATGGTGGAAGGAATTACCTGCAACATTAAAGCCAAAGAATTTAATTAGTAGTTAAAATTACTGTATTATGAACAAAAGTGGTTTGGACTCGGAACTGAAGTTAATGTTAGAGTCGAGAATTAATATATTATATTTTCTAATTGATTTTGAATAACTTAATTTTGTTTGTAATCTATTTAAATAAGAGAACAATTCCATGTTAAGACTATAGAGATTTTAATTATTTGGTTTCGATAAATTAAATTTATGTGACTGCGTGTAAATTCGAAAAAAGTCATCTGGCTCCTCATATACTCTTCAATAACTCTATTATCACTACATTTATTTGTACTTCACACAAATATTTGCTTTTCTATTTCGCCCTAAAATTATTAAGTACATTCTATGTCATTTTGAACATATGTTATTTCGAGTACGTGCATGTGCGTTATTTTGACATAAATATTTAATGTGATCAGCTAATTTATACGCGTCCTGAAATAACGCGTTATTTCGAAGCTCTCATGTTATTTTTTAGGCTGTACGATTTTTGGAATAACGCTCATGGGCGTTATTACGCGCAATATGGTAAATAAAAGTTGGGCATAATATAATTTTTCACATCAAACTCATCAACGCGCATGTTGGCTCTTGTATTATTGCGGTAGTGATTAATAAATAATTTGTATCAATATCTTGATTAATAGCCGGTATTATTCCTAAATATATATTTGTCGATATAAAAGAATAATAATAACAGCCAAAAGTGTATTTCTATTTCATGACAGAGTGCAATCTAAAAGATTTCAGAATAATAATTAAAATTGTACTCCTAACGACGATGTGATCTAAAAGATCATGGAAGCAACTAAAATTTGCGTTAGATTTTGCTGCCGACCATAAAACACAAAAAATAAGATATATACAAGCATGAGTTAGCAAGAAAGGGCAACTGTCCAAACTTTTAGAAACCTGAGTTTTTGCTTACGATTGCACGAAGACTCTTGGTAAGATTGATTGTAGTAAAATTTTTCGTGGTCGTTTTGGTGGTGATACCGTTACAAAGCTCAATAATTAAAGATTGATAAACCTTCCTATATTAGCTGGTTTTGAATTTGTTATTCTAGACTATAGTATTGTTCTCTTCAATATTCATGTCATTTGTTGGACCTAGCGATCGGAATGCCCCTTAATATTTCATAGGCACAGTATTGAAAGGTTATCAGATTTTGAAACCATTACCAATAGATTTAAGGGTTTGACAGGATCAATTTTAGGATGTTCAACTGTATAGTATTAAAAACTCGTTATACAGTATCCAATGGCGGGTTCAACTTAAAAAATGAACAACTTTTTCATAATTTCAACCCAATAGGATACGACGACGAAAGATAAGGATTACATGCAAAAAAATTTATGCGATTTTTAACACCATTGGCAATGATAAAATTTGTCAAGTCATTAACATCATTTTCAGATCTGGCTGTAATGATAGCCAAATAATCAAAGGTTTGTAGAGATGCAGACGCTTCGAATTTCAATTACCGGTATTAATTTAACACAGTTTTTGAGATCTATTCATTGACATAAAACTTTTTTCTTCAATGCAATATGAATTTCTTATGTTAATTTATAATAATCCTAAAGTTTCAAATCACATAACGAAACTAATCTACGTTACTAAATGATTTGAAGCCGAACAAAACTAATTCTATTTTAACTACTTGAAATGGTTTTTTTTTTTGGCTAGTTCCATCTGAACTCTAATTTTAAGCTAATATTTGTTCATACAATCCTGAAATCATCCTGTGCAATATGCGAATATTTTGTGAAACTGATCATGTGAGGTCCATGTAGGACCATCTTTAATTGGACTATATCGGTAAATGCAGTTGTACTTAAGATCAACTTTTAACTACCTTCTGTCGTAATGTCACAAGAAAATGAACCTTCAAACGGGAAGGCGATTATTCTTTCAGATAAAGCGAGACCTTTGGCAAATTATCCTCACGCTCGAGTCGCAGGAGGATTAATCTTTGTATCTGGCATATCTTCACGAAGGCCCGATAATACGTGAGAATTGAACATTTTGAACATTTATTTCAATTAATTAATGAAATTAAAAAATTTTTCTAACAATATTTATTTAGATATGAAGGAGTAAGTTGGAAAGAGTGTGTTTAGTGTTTTTTTAAATTAAAAAGTTATCAAACTAATTTAGTAATAAACGAATAAAAATTATTTTTAATAGGTAAAAGAGCTTCCCGGTGGAACGTTAGAACTTGATATTCGAGCGCAAACAAAAGCTGTAATTGAAAATATAGAGATAATCCTTAAAGAAGCTGGTGCATCATTAAAAAATATCGTAGATTTGACTGTCTTCTTAGTGAATATGGACGATTATCCGGCCTTTAATGAAGTTTATAATACTTATTTTGAAGCACAAACTGGACCTGCTCGAACCACTGTGGCTGTTAAACAACTTCCCTCGGCAAGTTAAAAAAAATACATATTTGATCTAGATCCTTGCATAAAAAAATTAATTATCTTTTATTATTATTATGTAGCCTAAATTGTTAATTGAGATCAAAGCAACGGCATTGGCACCTTAATCATCTCAAAATTTTATTTCCCTTGTATAGAATAAGTTGATATTTTAATAAACATATTTTCATGTAAACTTTTAATCAATATCACTTGATAACAGATAAGCAATACCATCGTATCATCTAAATACTTCATGTTACGGTAATTATTCAATGAAATATCTAATGGACGTTTTAAAATATTGAAAAAAATTTGTTTATAAAATATTAAGCTATAGTATGTAAAGCTTATGATAATGTCATAGTCAATTCTTGATATCTTATTTGTGTAAGTTGAAAGGTCTAAAAAACGATTTTTTATGATTGTCGTGTATATATTTAGATTTCAATCATATTCATTTACACTTCACTCTGGTTATACCGACATCTGGATATAACGACATCATAGTAAAATCTTTCTAAACCGACATTTTTTTCAAAAATTTAATATAAAATGTCGGTATAACTCACTGTATCGACATTTTGAATTTTTTTACTTATGACTCAAAAATGTCGATATAAACCAGAGTGACGTGTATTACCATACACTTATTTATTTGAATTCTATATTATTTGTTAGGATAATGCTGAAATATGGGGTCTCCATTTACTGTATTAATAAAAAATATAAACCCTTTTTAATATTCATTAATTATAAACCCTAACAATAAATACTAACCTAGCTAAATATCAAAAAAAACATCTCAAAAAATTTTAAGTTTCATATTGAAATAAGTTCTAATTTCAGTATCATAAATAATGAAATATATAGATAGATTAACTTAAAATAATAAATATAATAAATATTATGATACTTTAGTGTAGTATATTATAAGAATGCCGCACCAAGTGGTAAATTTTCCAAATTATAATAAACAAAAATTAATAAACAAAATCTTGTAATATATAAATTCTATCTTGGAAACCATTCAACCAATTTCAATAAAAATTTTTTTTTATTTGATTCTGCAGAACTGCAGAATTCGAATAAAAAAAATTCATTGAATAAGTGGATGCCAAGATATCTTCAATCAAAGTTTGAGAATTTCTAAAATGCTGATATAAAATTGCACAAAAATTTTAATACAACTTTGATCACTTTGATCGAAGGTATCTCAGCAATCACTCAACCAAATTTGATAGAATTTTTTTTATTCGAATTCAACAGATCTGTAGAATTCGGATAAAAAAATTTCATTGAATAGTTTCCTTATCTTTGATTAGAATTTCAGAGAATTTTTAAACCACCTATAGAAATTGCAGCAAAACTTTAACAAATTTGATCGAAGATATCTCATCAATCACTTGACCAAAAATTTTTTATTCGAATCCCACAGAAATGCAGAATTTGAATAAAAAAAATTTTTCAAATTTTTATTCAATTTAGTCGAGTGGTTGCCGAGATATCTTCGATCAAAGTTTAGAATTTCTAAAACGTCTATGATATAGAACGTGCCAAAATTTTTAACACACTTTGATCGAAGAAATTTCAGCACACTCGACCCAATTTTATTTGAATTCTACAGATCTGTAGAATTTGAATAAAAAAAATTAACTGAATTTGGTTGAATGATTACCAAGATATCTTCAATTAAAATTTAGATCATCTATCACATAGAACCAAAATTTTTAGTACCGTAGTGCACTGACCAAAGTACTGAGGGCGTTATACCACCACCTTTATATAAGTTAGGGTTAGGGTGCAGTTTTAGGATAAAATAGGAGGACCCCAAGCTATACATAAATAGGCTTTTACTTATTTTTTTTTTAGCGCTTAGTCAAGATCGTTCGAGTTTTATGCAATAACTATTTTCCTTTAATAGCTGCATGTTACTAGATATTAGTTTTGGTGCAGATCAAGATTGAAATGGGAAGTGGCGTTTTCTATATAAGGAAATTTTTATTACACAAATAAAAAAACGATTGTAAAAAAATTGTGCAATTTAGCTCAGAGCACGCTTTTCTTAGCGCTCTGAGAATTAAGCGATGAGATGATATGCGCTACTATCCGCTCAAAAAAAATTTTTTTCGCTACTGAATAGAATGTTTATTTATACGAAGAAAAAATCAATTTGTGTACCATTCTACAAGAATTGCGTACAACTATCTATTAATTAATATTATATGCGTACTATAAATTTCATTTTTTCTAAATAAATATGGTTATAGCTACAACGAATCGGCAGAATACTTAACAACAATCGTATTGTCAAAACAAATTAAAAAATGTTGGTATCCCGCGCTCATCGATCGATAACAATATGAGCTGTTGCCAATCAATCGTGAGGTTAAAAAAATTATTGTGAAATTAATTGTAACATACTATTTATATCAGCATTATAATAAATTATACCCATCGTTAATAATAAAAAGATTCTCACAATAACCAACAACGCCCACGATTAATTTTTTTATTTTATACTGACTAAATTTTTAATCTCACGACGTTATGATGCTTTAACCAAAAATTTATTGATCAGAAAATCTCCTAACTAAATATATATAAGAAATTAAACACAATTAGTAATAAAAGTAATAAACAATTACAAAAAAGTAACTTGATTATCATCTGGCGCAGCTTGTACCATTCCACAAAATTGCGTTCATAAGTGTAACGACCTATTAATGTTATATGCACTAGAATACTTCGTCGTTTTTCTAAACAAATATGGATACAGCTACAGCAAATCGGCAGAATTTTTAACAACAAATCGTATTGTCAAAAAATTAAAAAAATTTTAGTATCCCGCACTTATCGATCAATAACATTATGAAACTTTGCCGATCAATCGTGAGCTTAAAAAATTACCTTGAAATTAATTGTAATCTACTATTTGTAACAGCATTATAATAAATTATATTCATCATTAAAAGGATTCTCCCAATAACCAACAAACTACATTTCATTTAATTTTTTATTTTATACACAATCGGTAATAAACAATATAACTACAAAAAAGTAACTTGATTAAGAAACTATAATCAGACAGCTCGCATCGACTTTAAAAAAACAACCTTTGCTCTTCACTCGGAGTTTAAATTCTAGAATTAGATTGTTATTGAAAAAGAATCGCTTACCAATGATACTAATTTTTGTTTTTTTTTTCCTATCATAAAATCGAATTTAGCCTTACCTTGAACTTCCCTTTTTTGTATTAAAGCGACCCGATGCACTTTACTATATTTGTTAATAACTTCTCGAACATTACCGACCACTGAATCTTTTCTTTTATAAATGGCTGATGATGTAGCATATGAAAAATCACCTGTAAGAAAAAATTCACAATTTTATGATATTACCTTTCATACTCCACATTATTATCCTCTCACACAATTATAGATCATAAAATCTCTTAACTAAATACATGTAATAAATTAGATACAATTAGTAGTAAACAATGTAACTGCAAAAGTAACTTAAGAGATTATAACCAGATGGCATGCCTTGACTTTAAAAAACATCCTTTATTCTTCACTCAGATCTTAAATTCTAACATGAGTTTATTATTAACAAAGAATCGCTTACTAATAATACTAATTTTTTATCTTTTTTATCGTAAAATCGAATTTAGCCTTATCTTGAACTTTCCTTTTTTACATTAAAATGACCTGATACACTTAAATATGTTTATTAAATTCTCAAACATTACCGAACACTGAATCTCAACGATTAATAATGTAACATATGAAAAATCAACCATAAGAACAAATTCGCTATTTTTACAATAAACAATTCAAATAATACCTTTCATACTCCGCGTTATTATTCTCTCACACAATTCCTTATAATAATGAGATCAAATATTAAATATTAAATGTTAATTGACAAACTTATTATCTATAAATAAAAACTTTATCAGATGCTATTTATCTTAATGACACATTATAATACAATACTAGAATAATTGTATAAAAAATGTATATATTAGAACTTGATGCTATCTAGCAAATTGCAATAAAAAAATAAAACATATTGCTCTAATTACTTAATAAAAATTTTTAAGTTATTCTTATACCTTTTTTTTCGCTCCAAAAAATAAATATGGCTTCTATGTTTTGTGCTATCTCATTTATCAAAAATGCTTTAAATGCAAACAAATATACAGCTGGAACTGCTGTTTATAGAGCTGGAGACGAAGAATTTGTCAAATACAAATTTAAAGCATTCTGATCTCTCTTGTAGAAGAAATCTGACAAAATACTATAGCTTTAATTATCAGATGATTCGCATTTGAAAAAGACGAATTAAATGTTCTTTATATTCTATTAGATAATTAACCAAATTAATGTTAATAATATATATATATATTAAACATTATATTTTTTTTATTATTTTACTAAATTATTATAGGTGACTATTAACCAATACGTTCCCTTGAACATTTCTACACTTCATGACAAACCGACTATTTATGACCTCCTCATTTATCCCACATTTGGAATTTTCACCAGTCCAATTCAAGATCTTGCAATAACAGAAAATAGACAGAGTATCTTTAGATTGAAACGAGACGTTATAACGGTGTCACTGGTAATCAATTCCCGCTATTGATACTCTGCAAATATCCCATCTACAGCCGATTTAACAACATAGCTGTCGTCGCCCAATCTTCTTAGTTGCAGGAGAAATTGTCCCACTCACAAAAGCATTATTTGTACTGTGTGAAACAATCGAGTGGAATTACACTATTTCATCCCATAATCTGCAAACAAGTTCTGTGACTAATTCACAATCAAATTATAATAAGCATTAGAGATTAGAAGACCTCAAATGTATTGCCGAAAAATTCAATTCGCACTCTCCCTCTACCCACCATTTCTACAAAAAACCTCCAAACCATCCCAACGTGCCCCTAATCTAAACTCAATACCACCTAACATTACCTCTGAACAAATGAGAGTTAACCAACTATGATCTTTGCTAAATAATATCAGAGGTAAATTACAAAAATTAAAATAAATTCTTATACACATACCTTATACCTTCTTTTCTATATACTATTATTGTTCCAGGTCAAAAAGATCCCTCTAATTTAGTGAACTCTTAATACTGAACCAGTCATCAACAAAGGTAAAAAACTATCAACTTTCAACAATAATATAAACATCAACGGTAACTTCGCATCTTCGAGTAACACTACATACCCTTCCTTTGATATTCCTACAACTTCTCCTAACATATCTGATTCATCTTATTGTTCTCAATAATTTAACATTATTAAACTTACCGTAACCACAGTAATACATCTTTATTCTTGCTTAAACCTTTCTTTATAATGTATTCTATTTAATAAGTTAGAGTGCTACTGTATCTCTAACAAAAATAGATTATAAAAAATTACGCTAAAATACAAACAACAACCTGAATACAACCAAAATATTTCATATAATATTTGTTTGTACCTAACAATTTAGAAATAATTTCACTTTTCTTGTATCTTGTAATTAATAATTAAATTCAAACAAAAAATTTTCATTTGATTTATTTTATTAGAACAAACTGAATTTACTTAACTATTTCATTTCTAGTAAGTATTTTTTGAAATATTATTGAAAAACTACACAGTGCTGAATACCAAAATATCCACCCCTCCCTTGCTGCTAACGAAAAAAAATGCAACCTCACTTTTAAATATTTTCTCGCCTATACAAAACAAATATTCACTTCTTAGTATCAATAAATAATTATCACATAATTTTATCAGTTAAAAATTTTATAAGTATACTATATACATACCTCGAGAATAATAAATTAAACAAATTATATAGCAACAATATAAATTATACAATAGTTAGTACTTAATAAAAAGGTTAAAATAACTTGCCCTTTTTATACATTATAATAATTAATTTAATAAATTACATTGAAGCTGTATTATACTTAATGAATTAAATAAAACACACTCCGCAATACAATAAATAAATGCTATATATTAATAAATTTTGCATTTCAAATATACTTACCAATTTATAAAATAAAAAATTTTTCTTAGTAATACGATAAATATTCATTGCAATACCTTAACAAAAACTTCTATTGTTGAACATACTATTAGTTATAAAAATTACAAACTCAGCAATATACTAAGTAATCAAAATATTATTTATAAAATTTTAACAATATGGGCATACTTTTGCCTTATGCTACAAATAAGTCAATTCAAACAAGCAATTAAATTACATGCTAATTCGGACTTGATATTTATTATTGTTAAATCCGATTACTTATCTAACAATCAATCCCATACTCTAAATTAAAGAAATAAAATCTATTTAATCTGTTTTTAAAACCAAAAACTTACCTTTGTCACTTTTGACTTTATCGATATTCTCCGAATACTACACTCCATGTAAATACTTGAACACTTTAACAAATGCTCTATACAATTTTTTGCCATTACATTCCTGATCTTCCTTCTCATGATATCTTAGATGATAATAATATAAATGATATAAATTCACAAATATCTTTGCACCTTATACACTACAAAATGAATTAAATATTAATTTACTGAAAATCACCTTGCTCCCGACCTGCTACAACATTTTATACCAACCTCCATTAATCAATTTACCTTCCCTCCATGGACTCCCTCAGACAAATTGCTCTCTTTATATCATTAATTCGAATCAAAGATCTTATATAATCATCTGCATATACCATGCTATTACTGCTCTGTATTAATGTTTCAATCTGCAACCCACTGGATCAATATTGAACCTAATGCTCAGTACACCCTCCCTTTAGCATTTTCTAACATCTTAGTATATTATAACCAGAGTAACACTAAAGTTGCTATCTGTTTGTTTTGCAAAAAGAAAAACACTAAACATTTTCCTCCAATTATCTCACCTATCCTCTCTGAAATCCAATTAGTACCAATATTTCACCGTAAATACCTATCCCCTATCAGCCTTTTCAGTTCCTTGAGCAGAACTACTGGATCTAATCCATACATGACCTACAGATTTTTAAATGGAGATATTTCCTTAAGCAAAAACATGCGTGCAATACAATTATACTCAGTATCAATAGGTGCTTTCTTTGATCTCAACCACCAATCTGATTGGATATATCATACTCTAATTGATGCGATTACATGGCTTAAAAAAAATAATCACTTATTGAGCCTTTACAATTACTCACATATAAATATTAATCCAAACCCCTATTACTCTGTTCTAACCCCTTTCCAATGGTTATGCAATATGCTCCCTCTGTACAAAATACATTTAATTCGTAATACGCTAGTAAAGAATAGGATTTACATAATTAATTTTGGGGAATTCTTGTAGATCATTTATATAAGAGTTAACAATTTATAAAAAATAGCCCTTATATAACCTTACACAAATTAGATTTAAACCCTGTTAATGCTTGTCGAAGTAGTAAATTCGAACCACGGAAGTCATATAGCGAGAAAAGGTAAATCAGTTAATTTGCTTGTAAAAAGTGTTTAATAAAGGGTATTCGTGGATTCCAGCATAACTATAGCGGTAAATTAGGATTTTTATAAATGTACTTATTTTTTTTTTTATAAAAAAAACTTATCCCACAGACGTATATGGTTTCGTTATGATTACAAAAACTTTGAGACATCCATTTTGATCACAAAACTCTATATTATACAATTCACAACTATCTCGATAGGCCGAATTAAGATTGGGCAAGTAAAAGCCCTTTTAAATACCTTTTTGCTTCGTTCTGAAGCTTACAAATTGATACGTACATTTGAATTTGATATTGGCCAAATCCAGGGTTATAGAATGGGAAACATATCCTAATATCTTTATGGCCTAATGGTTTAGAATAAAAATTTGTATGATTATTATCATCAAATTTTATAGCAATTAATAATCTCTTGTACATATGTAGATTTGGAGAATATAATTGAATTACCGTATATCTGGATAGAACCTTAATCACGGATGTCGGTGTTATTTATCTGGACGGTATTGTACTCGTAATACATTTTATCACAAATATTTAATGCCATGTGAAAATGCTATTACACGATAAAATTTTTGAATAGGCCTATGCGAACTTACCCACCTTAGTTTAAATAAAACGCGAAATTGTCTACAATCCGTAAATCTTCTCTTGCCAATAGGAAATTAAAATATCTTGAAGTTGGATATACGCGCGTTGCTGATAAAAGAGTAAGAGAATTAAAAGGTAAATATCTTTTCTACAAGTGTATGCTTCTTTCGTAATCAATCTATCTATATGAACTCTAATACAAACATGAGAATGCATCATTGTCTACAATCCGTAAATCTTCTTTTGCCAATAAGAAATTAAAATATCTTGACGTTGGATATACGCGTGTTACTGATAAAAGAGTAAGAGAATTAAAAGGTGAATATTTTTTTCTACACATGTATGCTTCTTTCTTTCGTAATCAATCTATTTATATGAACTCTAATACAAACATGAATTACGTTATAAAACTCAGCTATTATTTCAAAGTCTTTTAAATACAGGAGTATCTCTTGGTTACAACCATGGTTTCTATCTTTTAAGCTCGGGTAGGTTATATATATATATATATATTTTTTTTTTTTGATTTCATGACACATTTCGATCATTACTAATATTTACCTTCTTTAAAGTATTAGGTCAGCTTGGGTTCGATTAGAAATGTAAAAATTCAGTCCGAATTGGTCTTTTAAGTCAACTTTATATTGAGGAGGCCTTGAAGGCTGAATCATAATAGTTACTTGTAGGGTTAGATAGTGCTTTCATTTTTTTTCCTTTTCCAAATTCCTAATAGTGTAGAAAAGTAGTAAAAGTGTTGCGAGACTAATCTAATCTTGTGTTAATTTACTTGAACATTATTTGTAGTAGTGAATTGAACTAGGCTTTTAACATTTCTAACCACGATTCAAGGTTATGGATTTATAGATTATATTATCTCAGTATTGTATGGTACTATAATTATAAGTATCACTACTTAAGGTCGTTAATAAAAATATAATCTACTCTTGAAATGCTCCCGAGTAGGTTTTATGTTTTTATCACTACTGATGTTAGATCTACTTTCTTATTCTTTTGCTGTAATAAGTAGTTTTTTCAGACAAAGTGGTATATATAGTTTATACGATATGTTCTTTAAATATTATAGTTTCTTCCAAAACTTGTATATGAGTGCTGCCAAGGGAAAACCTGTCATCGGGCTTTCAATTATATTTTGTGTACAGTTTGTCTCCTGAGTGCCGTTTACCATCGGGCTTTCAATTATAACAAGTTGTCACAAAATATAGTTGAAAGCTCGATGGTAGATGGCACTCAGGAAACAAACTGTACACAAAATATAATTGAAAACCCGATGACAGGTTTTCTCTTGGCAGCACTCATATATAATTGTACCAATTTTTGAGGTTATTAACAAGTTATAAATCGTTCATTCTAATTGCAGAATAAATTGAATTAAGAAGGATGAACATATGAAATTATTCATTATCACGAATTTGCAAATATGAATAACCTGAAGGAATGTTCTATATTATCAAAATCTGTAAGTATAAATAAGCTGAATGAGTCTTGGTATGAATATTAATAATTGAACTTGGCTATTATTATAAATAAAATTAGAAAGTTAGATATTTATTTGTTATCTGATCTAGAATATTTTGGCTTTGGGACTTTTTATTTGTATAAATAAGAATTCAAAGTGAAATTTGTAGATTTAGAGGTATTGTTTATTTTTATAAATTGAATTGGGGTTAAGAGGAATAAAACAAGGTATTAATTTGTTATCAAATCTTTAGATATGAGTAAATTAGATGAAAATTTTGCTGAAATATGAAATTGGAGTTAGAATAAAATAAAAATTTGTTCACTATCAATAATTTGCAGATATAAATGATCTTGATAGAACATTCGGTTTTGATTATTATTATAAATGGAATTGGAGTTTAAGAATAAAAAGAATAAAAATATGGTATTTATTTGTTATTGAAATTTATGGATATAAACAAGAATAAAATATTTAGAGCTAATATTATCGTTTATATTTCATCATCAGATCTATCTAAATCTGAAGTTAATGGTAATATTTCATTGCAGGTACTTTGCTGTTTGACTTCTTTTGAATAACGGCTAATCCATGATTGAATGGTTTTGACTGATGGAATTTCTTCTAATTCTAGCAAATTATTTTTTACCATTTGATTTAATTCATCTAACATATCTTGTGCAGAATATTTTTGGCTTGCATCAACTTGTCCAGCCATAAATAACCTTTTCAAAGTAGTCAAAACTTCTGGAGTCATTCTTTTTCCTTTTCCTTTTTTTCCGAATTGTTGATTTTCTTTGAGCGCCCATCCTTTTTTCAAAGAAAAAAATTCAGGAATAAAACTAAAAAAAGGTAATTATTTATTAGTAGAGATAATTATAATTTTAAACATATGTTTTTTATACCTAGAATTTTGCATAGGATCGAATTGTGTTATATTTTCTTCATTCTCATTTTTTTTATTTTCATTTTCATTATTTAATATATTTATTGTATTCTCTATAAAATTTTCTTGCAATTTATTAAGTAACTCGTTTTTTTTCATGTTATTTTCATAAACTATATTCAAATTATCCAATTCTTTTTTAATTTTTTCAATTGGCCATCTTTGTGGATCCCATTCGTCATAATTACTAGCTATAATTTAAAATATTATAGTTATTAATATATATATATATATATTTTAAATTAAAGTTGAATTTACCTATTGTACGATATATTGGTATAGTCCATTGAGAAGTTGAAGCTATTTGATTAGTAATTTGTGGGTTTGGTTTTTCAATTGGAGTTTTAATTAATTTTTCTATTGTTGAAGGAGAAAAGTATTGATATGAACCAAAGTTTGGCAAAGCTCTTGCTACAATATAGCCGGCATACTCTCCATCAATTGGCCATTGCCATTCTGACCAGTTACCAATTCCTGTTAAAGTTCCAATTTTTTTTTTTTGCTTGTCCTTCACGATTTGGACTAATATGAGCAGTTGAGGTACCAATCATATCTTTCATTGCTATTTGAATATCTTCTTCATGATTAATTTCAAATCCCAGTTTTACATATCGTTTAATTGAATGTGAAATCTAATAAATTTATTAATTTTAGAATTACTTTTATACAAATAACTTACAAAATAATTATACCTGTGAATGGTGAGAATCTATTGCCGTTTTTGCTTCACCGGCTTCTAAAAAAACCCATTTTTTAACTATAATATTGTACCATTCATACCAATTTGTTAAAATACTCATCATTTCTGTATTGTGATAGTGTGGACCATTATCACTCATAATAATAATCCATTTAGGTTTAGTTTCCATATCTGCAAAAACCGCATGTAATGATGATGCACTAAACCATGCATCTTGACGACCATCAGTTGACCAATGATCAAAAGCATTTATTTCAAATTTGTTTTTATTATTTTTAGATAATGTATAAACTAATATAGAATGAAGTGTATATCCACGCTTTCCAAAAAATTGTTGTTTAGTTTCTCGTGCACTTGTTGGTAAGATTTTCATTTTGTAATCTATAATTATTAATGCTCCACTTTCATCTAATTGAGCCAAATTAGCATTAATTTGAGCATTTAAATAAACTTTTCGAGTTTGATGAGATAAGTAATACTCTAATTGATCTTGCAAATCACATAATTCTTGATATTCCGATTTTAAAGTAGTTTTTAATTCTACAAATAATTGAAATATTTCTGAACAGGTATTGCATTCTGATGTATGTAAATTGTGACAATCTCCAAAAGCATAAGGTAAACAATGGTTAATACATGAAATATGATTTGTAGTTCCATTTAATAATACTTGAAGGTGAGTAGGATAATCTTTTTTTAAAAATCGTTGAATTTTTTCTATTTTTTGAACAATAATAGACTAATAAAAACTTTATATTAGATATACAAAAAAAATAAATTATAAATCAAAACCAATTTAAGAGTAAGTTACCTGTTCAGTTGAGTTTTTTATTTGTTTTAAAACAATATTGTTCAAATTATTAAATACACTATAACCATATTGATTACAAATTGCACACAATCCTCCTAGATCTTCTTTATATCGATATGGTCCTTCATTAATACGTGTCATAAATGCAGTTCTTTTTATACCATTAGGAAATTGTTGAGAAAACTTTTCCCACAATTTTTCTTTAGTATTTGTTAAATAATAAATTGGCCGGCCTAATTTATCTGATTGATAAGAGCTCATATTTACATTATCTTTATTTAAAAAAAATTGATTCCATTGTTCTTCATATTCTAATGGAATGTTTTGTCTTTTAATTTTAGGCTTGTTTGTAGCAACTCCTCCATGACCATTTACTTGTCCATAGATTTTTGCAGCTGAAATAAAACTTGGTGATACCTAAAGTGTAAGATTATAAATTATATTATTATAGAGATAAGAAAGTTTAGATTAGTTTGGATCAGTTTAATATATATAGTAAAAAATTACAATATATGCAGTAGCTGCATATATTAAATCGATCTAAACCAATTTAAACTTCTCTATTTTTAATTTTGTAAAGTTTATTTTAACTATACCTTTAATTGATCTTCTAATATATTATAAGGAAAACTATCTGCAATTATTGACAAAATTCTTCGTTTACCATCTAATCCCCGAATATTTTCTTCTAATGAACGTCTAAAACAATTCCAAAACGTTTTAGTCATATCAATTAGAAATTCTGGAACTACTCTAAGTAATCCAAGTTTATAAAGGTAATCTAAATTTATTTTATCATTATTAAAGTTAGATGAATTTGACCAAAATTCAATCTATAAAAAAAAAATGCAAAACATCTATAAGATAAATATATTTTACATATTATAATTTTAATATATATATATTATACCTTTGATTCTTCTGTAGTAAAAGATGCTATATTTGAACATCCAACAGCTTTTAAAAATGTTTTCCAACGACCAATTTCTTCATTTTTTAATTTATAATTTAATGGATATATTTTTGATAATTCTGAATAAAGTTCGATAATAGTATTTTTTTTTTCAATCCAAGTTAAAAAAAGTTTATACCAATTAATATTAGAAGATTTTATATGACGTTTTATATAATAATTATATAGTTTATTCATTTGGTCTTGATTATTCCATTCAGTAGTTGTACATGTTAAACGCTTCAAATCTTCGATTTGTTGTTGAGTTTTAGATGAATTTATACCAAATAAAGTAATTCCATTATATTCATATAATACTTTAGAATCATTCCAAACTTTTTCCCAAACTGTTTGAGGAGTATTATCAGTATATTCAACCTCTATTCTATTTTCACAAATAATTTGAATCTTACAAGTATTATTTTGAATAAATTGATGAAAATAACTTCGCTTTTTTTTATAAAAATGTAAAATAGTAGCATGATAACCATCACCAGCATTTTTTAATTCTAATTTATTAGAAACACCAATTCCGTGTATAAAAATATTCAATTTATTATAAGAAATTGAAAATGGAAAAAAACAAACATCTGAACTTAGTTCTTTGATTATTTCATTATCATCCCAACCTAATAATAAGGGCCCTGAAAACTTCGTATTCTTATTAAAAAGTTGTTGATAAAGTGATGTAATAGCTGCTGTAGATGAAATAGATATTTCACTAGAAAGTTCTAAAGACTCAGCACAATAACCAGGAATATAAATATTATTATCTAACAATTTAACAATACGAATTGTAAATTGTCTTTGATTTAATATTACTATACTTTTTTGTCCTGGTCTAATCGGAATTAAAAACTTTTTAGTATTTTGATTTTTTTCACTTGGCCTAGAAGTCCACCAATGTCTTGCATGAATACCATAGTGCAACTCAGGTTCTAAAATACCCATAGCTGCTAGTTTTACATTATATTCGCGTGTTTTACTCATATAGGGTAGTTTGAGATTCTTATTTGTATAGTAAAGCAATATTAATAATTATCCCGATGTTAAATAATAAAAATCATATGATTATCTATTGTTTACATACGTATTACGAATTAACCTACTTCAATTAATCATTCCAAATCATCTATTCCTTCCCAAAATACACAATAAAGATTACAGATATAACCATCTATTAGCCAGTTCAGTTGAACAGATAATTCCACTATTCCAATACTATATAACAACCCAACTTAGAAGCAATTTTATTTCCTGACCTCTTTCCTACAGGAAAAGGTCATTATGAAGACTTAAAAACAAGCCTATTCTTACAATCTACTGCAGAAACTTATGCCAAATATATAAAATTAAGAATGCTCTATTCCAACACTAGATTTAGACTTCATTGGTATTGGCCTCACTGGTCTTATCTAAATCATGAAAAAAATGAACCTTCCAAAATACATGCAGGTTAATCAATCAAAAAAACATTTTACAGCAATACCACTCCACTCTGCTAGCCTTATAATGAACAGCCTATATACAAATAGATCAATGATTGATGAATCAAGAACAACTCCGATATCATAAAATTTACAAACTGTAGCTCCTTTTTTTAAAAAGAAACAATTGCAAGTTAATGAAATAATTTAGATATTAGGATTACCTCAAATTTTTTATACCTTCACTTTTGCTGAAAGTACATATCATCACTTACATTATATATTATTAATGACCGACAACTATAATACCCTACCATCAAATTGTTCTCTCCACACGTATCTATTTTACCACAATAAATTAAACAACCTCCACAATAAACTATGGAAAAACCAAAATATAATAAAATAGAGTAAACTAGTTTGAGCGAGACGAATTTCAAAACAGAGGCTCGATAGTGGCTCGATCCATACTCATGGATTCACTTACACCAAATCGTCTATTATTGTCTTGATACGATCTGATTTTATCAGAGCTGACTTACCAAACCCTGTTACTAAACCTGAATTGCATCACCTCATATCTATCTACCAAATTTACAGATGCCACCTCAACTTGTATAGTGGTCCTAGTACATCCACACACCCCTGCAAAAAAGGATTTTCACAACCCTTATCATACACAACGCATATAAACCCCAATTCTCTATGTTATACTTACAGGTAAACACAATATTAAAATTTCCTTCTACTTAATTTTCTTATCTTTTAATCAATTATCGAATTACTTTTCCTAAATTAAAATTAAATTAAATTTATAAAACGAGTCAAACAATCTACAGTTCTCTATAATCACAAGTTGGTCGCGCTCTATTTTGGTGATTGTATAGAGGTGTGACTATAAATAAAATACCTTGTCATAGTCACATGACCAAAGACCAATAAGTAATATATTTGCGAATATTTGAAATACTATTAAAAAATTTAAATATTTGATAGTGAAAAACTTTTGATTCAGTGGCCCAATTTGGATAAAATGACAAGTGTTTGACTCAATGAGACAATTCTAAAAAGTCTAAAATTGTCCAAATTTAGCTACAAAATGCTAAGATCATTAAGAAATTTTTATTTAGATGTTAAATTTAATCAATTTTTAAATATGTAAAGTGACACAAATTCTTAACGATCACAGGAGCCTGTGATTGGATTTTAGCAATCTTAGTCTCATTAGAATCATCTCATCAAGATAAACATTTTGGTAGTTGTTTTACCCAAATCGGCCACTGCATCAAAGTTATTTGTTGTCAAACCTTTAAGAATTTTTAATAGAATATTTTAAATCAAAATAAATATAAATATTGGCCAATCAGATATTATAATCTATATTTAGTCAAAATTTGTGATTATAACAAGAGTTTTTTATTAATAAAATTAATAAAAGATCAAAATTTTTTTGTGATAGTGATTATAGGTGATTTGTGACTATAATGAGGTTTTTTAATATATTTTAAGTCTGTCACACAATATTGGGTACTTATATAGAGGTGTGACTATATAGGGTGTGACTATAAAGAGGTCAGATTGTAATCTAATTAATAAAATAATTGCATCACCTCTCAAAGATTTCTTTATAACTTCTTATTCCACAGGTCAAAACAATGCACATTGGTATAAAATCGAGTACCCGATATGTATACTATATATATATGATATGTGACCAATATGTGTAAGATATATTTATACACATACCCGATATGTACCAGTTATGTACCTGACTCATGTCGCATATCGGACACATATCGGACACATATAGTACACATATAGTATACATGCCGTATACATGCCATACATATATCGCATATATAAATTCTGTAATACATTATGTACCCGATATATATTATAGGGTACCCGATATGTGTAGAGTCATGTAGGATATCGGACATATGTCAGACACATATAGTATATATGCTGTATATATATATCAGGTATATATCGCATATATAATATTATGACGGTAATATTACTAGATTTTAAAAAATGGTCCCTTATACGGTAGTACATATTATCATTACAGTTTTAATTAATTTATTTTTTTAATTTATTAAAAATATATATATACAAATATAGTTATTGAAAAATTTTTTATTTATACAGATATCGCATAAAACGAACATTTTAAGCAATACAATTAATGCACAACCTACTCCAACCTAATGGACTAACCTTAAACACATAATTATACTAAAAAACCCTTCTAAATATTATACCTGAATCTAACCCTAACTAACCATTGACCAATGAATTCACAAAATCCACCATTAACTACTCACGAAGCTATAACAGCGAATTCACTCCAACGTACGTACGGTGCACCTACAATGAAACAATAACGACGATGATATTGGAAGTAACGAATCGATGAAAAGCGACACCAACGTCGAAAGCAATATCCAAAAAAAGCCCAAAAACACGTCTAAAAGCACTTACAAGACATAAAGCGTTAATAACACATAGCCAAGATGTTGAAAACAACAAAAACGAGAAAAAAGAAACTGAGACTTATCAATAGTATAGTTTCGCGACAAAGAAAAAGCCCCAACGCCAAAAAAACAACCGACAAAGATAAGTTAGTTCAATGCCAAAAAATAAGCTTGACAACACTAACAACCGAATTAATGACATCAATAATATAGAATCACCGAAATCAACAACTCAAAATGAAATGGACTCCAACGGTAAGAGAAGCAACACACCAACGACGAGAGAAACATCGCATCAGCAAAAACAGCACCATAACAACGACAAAAAAAACACCGATACAACGACAAAAGAAGCACTATACTAATACCGAGAAACACCCAACGATGAGAGAAGTTACCACGCTAAAGATGAGGGAAGCTTGCACACACCGAAATGGACGATACTGACACCAACAGCGGCGAAAGAAGTTGCAAGAAGTTGCTCTGAAATGGACGGCACCAACGACAAAGAAAGGTGGCTCCAAACTGGACAACTGAGAAGTGTAACGGGAAAAAATTACAAAATACAAAAATAAATTAAATAAGATAAGTTATAATAATAATTTAAAAAAAAACTTATAAATTATTAAATAAATAAAAAATAATAATAGTAAAAATAAATAGAAAAAAAAGTAATAAAAGACGAAAAAAAACAAATATATATATTAAAAAAATCATGTGAAGATCTAATCTAGATCTATCGTGGACGAAAAAAAAATAAATAATTTAAAAAATTAAAAAACGTTAAAATAAAAAAAAATTTAAAAATAAAAAAATTTAAAAAGAAAATTATTTAATAATAATAAAAAAAAATTAAATAAATAAAATTAAAAATAAAAAAATTAAATTAAAATAAAAAAAAAAGCGAAAAAAAAATTAAAAAATTTTAAAATTATTTTAATAAATAAATAAATAAATTAATAAAAAAACTGATTTTATAATAATAAATAAAAAAAAATTAAATTTTAAAATAAAAAAAAATTTAAAATAAAAAAAAATGAAATTTAGTTAAAATAAATAAAAAAATTAAACAATTATGATAAATAAAAAAATTAAACGATAAAATAATTAAAAAATCAAATGATTAAAAACAAAAAAAA
>QKWP01000067.1:47057-61900 GCA_003550325.1 Gigaspora rosea
AAAAAAAATGAAATTTAGTTAAAATAAATAAAAAAATTAAACAATTATGATAAATAAAAAAATTAAACGATAAAATAATTAAAAAATCAAACAATTAAAAACAAAAAAAATAAAATAAAATTAAACAATTAAAAAAAAAAATTAAAAGTATAAAAAAAAAAAAAAAAAAAAAAAAAAAAAAAAAAAAAAAAAAAAAAAAAAAAAAAAAAAAAAAAAAAAAAAAAAAAAAAAAAAAATAGATAAAAAATATGTGTTTACTTTATTTATTTATCCTGCGTATATATGCAATATAGTGGGAATAAAAATTCTGGCCTTATTATGACGCCTTTTAGAGTTGAATAGATATTTTAGATGGGTAAGTTTCATAGCATACCATATAGAGATAAACCAGAAATTTACTTTTATTCCCACCATTGCATATATGCGCTATAGATGCAATTCATTATACCGCTTTTAGACTGTATTTATCGGGTACCCGATATATATCAAATTAATAAAAACTTTAAGTAGTAAAAATTATTTTTTATATTATAAAGGATAAATTTTTTTAAATATATAGAATATCTGTATTGTAAACAATGATTTAGAATTATAATATATGTAGATTTAAAAATTATTTTTATTACATATACACATCGGGTACCCGATATATCCAAACTATACGATATATGTATGGTAGATCACCGATATGTAGTATTTTATATATTTTTCAATTATAGTAATATGGTACCCGATAGGTACCCGATATATTGGTTTTTGACCTGTGTTCAAAAAGTACCTTTCAAATTCTATTAAGCCTATCTTTTTCTATAATTAACCTTTTTTAATTCCATTTACTCTTAACATCATACCCCTGCAAATCAATCCAAACCAAATTCAATTTACATTTTTTAAACTATCTGATTACCAATCTTAGCCCTACTTTAAAAAATTAAACTATAACCATTTTAAACTATTATATATTTACTTTTTTCATATCTATACTTATACATTTATTATTCATTAGCAATACACCTACAACTCATTGTCACTACATTATCACTATACTACTGTACTACTATTTTACTATACTTTCACTATTTTTTATAAAATAATAAATTCGTATTAAAAATATCGTGAAATAGTAGTATCCTAGTAATAACATAGTAACCAATAGCTGTAATATATTGTTAACATATAGCAAATATATAACTATAACGATTAATAAGTAACTATAGATTACTTTATTATTATTATTATTATATAATTATTTTAAAGTAATTTTACAATTACTAATTTGCAAATTTCACCAAAATAACTGCTTTTCACTATATTTAATATTTAAATTATAAAACATCAAAAATTAATTTATTTACAACATTAGTACTAAACTAAAAAAAAAATTTAAATTAACTTTACCTCCTGTTCCTACAGGCGATTAAAAGAAGAAAATCACCAGATTGTTCCTTATAACCCTGAATCTTTATTCATATGGCAAGGTCATTCAAATTTCCAATATGTAACAACCAGCGGTTTTGCTAAATATATTACTAAATATGTAACAAAACCAGTGCCCTCTGAATTTTTCTTTATTGATACTCGTGACGACTACCAAAAGCATGTACAAGCAAGAAAACTCTTTTCCATTGAACTTATGATATTACTTCTCCAATACCCCATAATATGATCTACTATCAACGTCCAGTATTTTCCATCTGCTCCTTCAAACTTACGTACCCGAGCTGTCAAACCAATCCATGTCCAACTCATGGAATTAAAAATGATCCCAATGATGATAAACCCTATTGGAATGATACTATTGATAAATATTTTGATCGTCCAATAAATGATGAATTTGCAAACATCACATACCCTAATTATTTTCAAAATTCCACTATTAGTCTCCGCTAAGGTTGCTGGCCATAAGTAATAATTATGATCATTACGGATTACAACCTGGGTTGCAATCTTAATTACAATTAATGCCCAAAGTTGTAATGTGCCGTATTGCTATAAAATGCAATAATAGTTGTAAGTGCCGTAATAGTTTAAGTGTTGTAATAGGTTGTAAGTACTGTAATAGAGTGTAAATGCTGTAATAAAAAAAAATCAAAAAGTTTTATCTTACTCTATATTCTAAATTATATATATTTATCTTATCTTTCGCTTTACTATTATATTTATATAAAATATATAAATATCGAAATTACAAAAGTTTTATTAATAAAAAATAAGTATGTATATTTGTTTATTATTATTAAAACTAATAACAATTTTTTATAACCATGTATCATACAAATATATATATGTGCATATAAATGAGCCAGGTTTTTTTTTTAAAAAAAAATATATATATATTGAAGGTGCAAGCCAAGTTTTTTAAAGCCCTTACTTACTAAAATTACTTATATTCTATCAGACTTTATGTGCTATAATAATATATTTTATCAAAAATGAAGTAATGTTGATATATAATTTCACGGCTACTATGGCATTAACCTCAAAATCTTACAATAAACAATGCGTTAGATGTGAAATCTGAACTTCACGATATTGTATCAGGCATAATTGTATAGAAGCATTTACTTGTATTCTTTATCATATTGAGATTTCTTCTCTATGAGCAAAAGACTAATTTTCTTTTCTTCCTTTTACCCTTAAATTACATACATCATTTATATCATTCATCTATTTTAACTACCTAGATTGGAAAAATGCACATTTATAATAAAATGCACATGATACTATATAATAAAAAATTTTTTTAATTTTTATTATAATATCTAAATAAAGATACTACATATAGATTCTTAATAAGATTTTGCCTATTTGTATAAATTTTTACAAATTAGCTAATTGTAAACTTCATCATTGCTTATCTTGTATAATTTGACATCTCTGCTATGGAAGCTTTGTATAAAACTTTAGAATCTTAGTTAAAATCTGTAAATTCGCATAATACAATATTCATAAATATGCTGAATTAGTTTGCATTGGATCAGCACAAAAAATTTTGTTACTGAACATACTATTCTATTAACTACAGTATATGGTTAAGATTGAGTTGATTTGCATTAAAATTATGTTATTGCAAAATTCTGCCACAGAATTCACACACTATTTCAGTATGGTTGAGCCAATTTTTATTAGAATTATTGTAATTTTTATCATGAGTTTTTATAAAAAATTTTATTACAAAATTTGTTCACTATACCAGTAATTGCAATATATTGGGTTAGTTTGAATAAGTATAAGCTAACCTATAAAAAGTTTGTTACAAAGCTCACAAAAAATTCTAGAAATCAATCATCTAAATATTTGGTTGAATGTAACATTTTATTGATATTCGCTAATATATTTACTATTTTTTTTATTTTATCTATAGCAGAGCATTTGTCATGTCTTGCACTTGTTCTTGCACTTGCACTTATTCTTGAACTTGAGACCATTATACAAACCGTTTTTATATTCGTGAACTTTTTTAGACCAAAATAGTTTGTAAATATTAGGCAATCAAACAACAAAAGTAAATTTGGATAATTCAGTTCACGATTTTGTGTTGTTTAAACGCATTAATAAGGCATTAAAAAATGACATAATAATTACTCGAATGTTATAATAATTACTCAACCATGATAATAGTCATAATCATCTTACGTATTTTTGTTAGTTTTTCTACATTTAGGTCACATTTTTCAGATGCAACCAATCAAAAATGTTAAAGCAAACAGATCCAGAATTGAAGTATATAGATAGATTAGAATGTTAATTATACTTAATTTAATTAATTTTTCTATATAAAATTTTGATGGGATAAAATGTGCATGATTCGGAAACATGCGCATGATTGAGGAACCATGCGCACACATGAAACCCATCTATAACTACCCTTATATGACTATATTTGGCTCTGTCATTACTAATTATTTTTGTATTAATTATTCCTATTAATACCAATCACGACACAGATATAATTAATCTCAATTTGATCTCCTACACTTATCCTGACAGTACCATGTGTTACACATGAGATTTTTGTTTCATCGTTACCATTATTACCTTTTGCTTTGTTAACTAGGGATTGGAATCGGTTTGGTTGACTAACCTGATCCCAATCCGTACTGTTACGGGGTAAACGTGATATTTCTCCCGATCGAAATTAGGCGCAGTAAACCCGTGATCGAAGAAACAAGAAACCTAAAGAAAGAAAACAAGAATTAATCAATTGAAAATAGTTAACGATATAAATATTATTAAACATAACCATCGTTGTATGATCGTATAGTACTTATCGTCAAAAACCCCTTTAGTTATGGTGATTATAACGTGATTCGAGATCAATGATCCTACCGTGATCCTCTTGTGATGAAGGATCGATTTATCTCTAAACCCCTTTAATACATTAGTCTAGTGAAAGTTATAAAAGCACTATAGTTTCCTCTCTTGTAAACATATCCTACAGGATTATAATAAATACTATATAATATATTCCTATACTTCCCTATAATAAATTTATTGATAAATCTTTAGTTAAAATTGTTAAATCACCAAAGTCACGCCTCTGGCGAATTGCCTTACCATCTAAATTCTATATTTTACCTATATAAATTAATAAATTTACGTTTCTGCCCATAACATTTGGTGGTGACTGTGAGATACGTGACTTCGTAAACACCTGTGTTTTTAATTTCCTAAAATGAATGAAGAGCAGTTTAACAAGTTCATGGAAGCTATGACTAAATCAGCCAGTAGAGAAGAACTTAGAACCTTACCCAAAGAAAGTAATTTGGTTAAAATTAAGTACTTTTATGGAACCGATGATAAGGATCCTTTTGAATGGTTTGATGACTTCGAAAGAGCATCTGAAGCCAATAACTGGGCCAAAGATCGTAGGGTGAAGATTGCATCAGGATACTTAAAAGAAATGGCAGCTGAATAGTATAGAAGAATTAGAAAAAATATTGAATTTTGGAAAATAAGGGAAGAAAACGAAACAGACCGAAACAAGAGTTTCTATCATTTATTTATTGGACAGTTTGCCCCAGAAGAAAGACAACACCAGTAGAAATGGAGTTATACAAATTACAACAAAAGGATACAGAAAAAGTAGATATTTATGCTACTAAATTTCAAAAATTACTCAACTGGGTTAATGTTGATAATGGGTTTTCCAAAGGCTTCATCGTTAGAATGTTCTTAAAGGGCCTGAAAGACAAAAATGCTGAGCTTGTAAATATAGCCGCATCTAGAAATTTAGATGATGCCATAGCTGCAGCAAAAAGAATCGAGGCGGGAAGTTATTACCACCAATGACCTACTGAACAATTCAATGCACCACAACGAATAGGAGATGACTTACGCAACCTAAAAAAGAGTATTGAAGGATTAACAGTGAATTATGCAACCCTATTAACACAAATAAAGGATACAAGGACTTATCGTCCACAGGAGAACTTTTATAAAGGGCATCCTCAAAATAGATATAGGTAGGAGAGAAACGAAGGACTTAAATGCGGTAAATGTGGAGAAGTAGGACACGTAGCTAGAAAATATATGTCTGAAAAGGGATATACCCATAAAAATCAAAAAAGGAATGAAGAAAATAATAAAAACGCTATTAGTTTCTGTGAATTAGAAAACAATAATAATAAGGAAATATATGTATTAAATAATGAACCTACCCTGAAGAGAATAGTAAAATGTCCGGTGAACCCAAAGTGGGAGAAAAGATTGCGCAAAACGGCTAGAATATCTCAAGAACAGCCGGAAAAAGAACGAAATATGGAAGTTGAAGAACCACCTATTATAAAAAAAACGACACTTCAAGTAAAACCGAAAAGAAAATGGGGACCTTTGAGAGTTGATTCTTTACAACCTTATAATGTCACAGACGATATTCTAACCCTACCTACAAGTGCTACCGTGGGAAAGATTCTTCAATAACCTAATCAAAGAAAATTTAGCTAAGATATTGAAAAGATCATCAATACCAAAAGAAACAAAATTTTCTAAAGGAATACCTACGTACAACCACTACAAGGTGTTATATTCGGATTAATAATAATCTAGTGTTAGCTGTACTAGATTCAGGCGCTGCGATTAGCATAGTAACCAAAAAATTATTAAATAAGCTCAGGTTAAAAAGTAGACGATAAGTCTAGTACAACTGTGATAATGGCCACGGGAGCGAAGGTTAAGACATTAGGAAAAATTAAGGATGTTAGAATAATCATCCAGGATTTAGTAATACCTATTACTTTACATGTTATAGAATCATCTGATGATACTTTGTTACTAGGAACAGATTGGTTCCAGAAGACCAAGGCTCGAATTTATTTTGATGAGCAAAAATTATACTACAATATGCTGATAAATCAGCAGAAGTTCCGATCTCCAATAGTGGTACCGAAAGCCTTAATCTATACGAAGCTGATGAAGCCTATAGTGACGGGGAAGACACTTTCGATGAATTCGACTACGAAGAAGAAGAATTAGACAGAGTAAAAGAAGATAATGAAAGTTGACTAAGCAAAGAAAATCTGGCACTATACCTCACTAAGGCCATACAAAATTTAGTAATTGGTTTTCATAACATTTAAAAAATTTTTTCACCAGCCCACCCGGAATTTATTTTTATTTATTAAAAAATTTTATGTTTAATAAAATTTTGAATTTTAAAACTCATAGCCAAGACCCGGTGACCCGGCAAAAAATTTTATAAGTTTAAGTAGTTTCATTATAATAATTAGGGTAGCTGCGCGACATATTGTGCTAAAACAGGAACACTATGAAATAACCTGATTTACATTATTGTATTTTATATTTAATGTCAGAATTTGAGGCTCAATTTAAAAATATAAGCCCTGCTAAAATCCACCTATACTTTTTAAATATCAAATCTAGCTCTAAACGCTAACCTAACCCTAAAAAAAAAGCGAAAAAAATATTCCAAAAAAATTTAAAATTCCATATAAGAATAGCTCCAAATTTCAGCATCATCTGTGACAAGTATTTTAATAAATTAATTTTCAAAAGGGTTAAAACTTCATTTTGTTGTGAAGTTAATTTATATTATTGCTTAATTTCACATAATTTTTTTTTTATTATTTTGCATTAATGATTATTTCATTGTTTCTACTATTTTATTACCAATTATAATTGTACTTAATATCGCTACATCATATATTGTTATTTTTTTATGCCCAACTTCTATTTATTTTAATATAATTCAACAAGGAGACGATTTGGATTACACATAAGTATAACGTGTGTAACAAGTTAAAAAAGTTAAAAGAAAATAAAAATTCGATTAGAATATCTAGCATATTAGTTACAGCTTTTAAATTCTATAAATTCACATAATCTGACAACAAAAGTTTATTACTTAACAATTTGGCACTTGGGCGTGATCAATCATAAGATATGACAAATAAACGTTTGCTACATAAACTATATAATAAATGATTATTTGTCATATCCCATAATTGGTTACTCCCCAGTGCCAAATTGTTAAGATCGGCATAGTAATTAGCAAATAATATTTTACTTGCAGGTTTTTCCTGTGCGTCACTCATTATTATATAATAATTATAAAGTACGTATGTACTACGTATCTCAGAGTAATAAAAATATCAAATTCGGTATAGTAGCAGTATATGTATTACTTACTGTATTGACATAAATTTCTAATGCTCAATCAAATGCAAGGTTTTGCGAACTCACCATTCTAGATGGCGGGAAACTATATACTCTGTGATGCAAGCATTACTACTTTCTAGTATCCGTGATATAAGCATTACTACTTCCTGGTATCCGTGATGCAAGCATTATACGTTCATAGTATTGGCGTGCTATTTAAATAATCAACAATATAGGATAAACACCATTCATCATGATAATTTATATGTCAATTTATAGAAGTAGTATAAAGAGATCTTTCAGTAATTGGTATTATTTAAATAAACTAAGATATTTAAATAAGATATTCGAATTATTACATTTATTATATCTTTTATTCGTATTAATTTATTTGAGCAAGCATAAAGATCTTTTATTAGTCAGTATATTTAATTATTACCACATTATATTTTTTATTTAGTTCTGTATTATTTATGTTATTTATTAGTTTAAAGATATACAAATTTATAGAATTTGCTAAATATCTTTTATTTAATTCATCCACATTAATTATTCAATAATTATAAGATATTATATTAATCGGCATTTCTAAGTAAACAATTCAAATTACAGTATTGTTTACTGAATAGTGGTAAATTTTGAAATAGAATCTTTTACAGCAATTTACTAATATGATTAAAAAAGAACACTAAATAAGATGGGTGGGCAAGGCACCATCCATCGCACTAGTATATATATTTATATATTAAATTAATATATAAAATTTTAAATTTAAATTTTAGCTTTTATGATCCGGGACCTGGTATGTAAAATTTTATTTATTAATCTATAAAATTTTAATTTCACAATTTAGCTTTTATGATCTGGCCGGGTTATGAAAACCAATTCATAAATTTTATATGGCCTAATATAGAAGAGGTACCCACAAAAAAGGAGGAGAAAGAAGAAGATAAAGAAAAGTCTGTAAAAGAAATAATTGAAGGGACAGTTAATAATGAAGAATTAACACCCCAAGAACAAATTAAAGTAAAAGAATTTTTACTTACCGAAGAAGACCTGTTTGCCCCAAGTCTTGAAAACCTGGGCTGTACAAACGCTACTACACATAGCATTAATACGGGTAAGGCCGCCCGATTAAGCAGAGATACTATAGAGCTGCCTATAAAGAAAATGAGTTTATTAAAAAAGAAATAAAGAAACTAAAAGAACAAGGACTAATTATTGAAATAAATAGTCCTTGGGCCTCTCCAGTAGTAATAGTACCGAAGAAAAACAGAAAATTGCGATTCTGTGTAGACTACAGAAAACTAAACGCAGTTACCAAAAAGGATACTTATCCACTTCCGCATATCACCAATCTCCTCAACACCTTCGGAACGGCCAAATAGTTTTCCACTTTAGATCTAATAAGTGGATATTGGCAAGTTGGAGTAAACGAAACGGACATAGAAAAAACAACTTTTATTATGAAATACGGTACTTACGCGTAGTGATCCTGGTCGATCAAAATTTTTCGACCGACCAAGCCGATAAAATTTTATCGGCTTAGTCGGCTTAGCCGGCTTAGCCAAAAAAATTTCTGCAATATCGTATCATTTCCTAATCAGGCTTAAACTATTATGCAAAAGTTGTGATAAAAGTGAAATTTGGTAATACAAATCTACTCTTAATAAAAAATTCTCACGACTATAAAAAAAAGTAACGGTTTTAAACTTTTAAATACTGCGGTGGTTAAGTAAATTTGTGATTCCAATTTTTTTCGCAAAGCCCTGTATTAATTTTGAAACCCCTCATTAATTGCATTTAACATAATGAAGGGTTTCGGAATTAAAAAAAAAAATAGCGTATTTCTGAAAAACCATCTCTACTTCCACGAAGAAGTAATTTAAACTCGTAAGATTATTTGCAGCTGAATAATCAGTTCTTTTATCAATCCAAGATGCAATTTCAGTTGCATGTGCTTCATTAATGACTGTTGAAAATGGTTCAGTTATTCGTGATGGCAATGTTGTGTTAAGATAGTGCGAGGTGGAGGAAGTTTTGATAGTATCGGTTGATTCTGAGAGGCTAATCGTTCCTTTACATCTTTCCAAAGGTTTTTATCAAGTATTTGCTTATGAGGATATACTTGATTATAAATATTGTCGCCAGACATTTGAAAGTATCTAATAGGAGGTAAACAGTTTTGTAAAGTGGTCTTTAAGGCTAAAAAATTTTCATGAGACCAATCTTTAGGATTGGATGGTAAGTCTGGATTTTGAGCAATTCCCCATTTAATAACATAATTCCAAATTGTTATTTCTTCCATTTGTAAGTCATCTCGTTCAATAAGTATTACTAATGCATTTTCAGGAAGTGAAGTAAAATAATCGGAATCAAAATTTTGACTTGGATATTTTACTGTAATGTCATTACACCATTTTTGTAATTCTTGAAGAATATCATTATTGAAACCTTTGTTTCAATCAAATAAGTCTCAAGATGTTTGGCTAATTCATAAAGAAGAAACCCGCAAGCAATAAGCATTAGTTCAAAAATAAATGATACATCAAGGTTTTCTAACAAAATTACACCTCCGTAGATATATCTTTAAATAAAGTTGATAACGTTAAATAATATTATAATACAAATTAAAACATTTAATAATAACTTACTGAATAATGATATCAAATTGCTGAATAGAGATTAATTGGTTTAATATAATTTTTATCTTTGTTAATTCTTGCTAGCTCACTACGAAAGTATAGAGATCGATATCTTAAAATAGAATGCGTTTTAAATATCTTGATATCTGGAGATTTTTCGACGTTAATAATTACATTAAAATCTTTTAAAAATTACATTTGTGTATCAAAATTTTGAAATCGGAAATGGATGTTTAAAGACTCCCATTTAACGAAATAAATAACTTTTTAACGACAAGTATTATTATAAGAAAATGAAAGTTAATACTGTGCATCGCTCATTTGAAAATGAATAAGTCATCTATATCCTAAAAAAAAATCAATAGTGTTTTAACCCTTATCCCGATTTAAAGTAACATTTTCGAAAAATTTTTAAAATAAATTCTTATGCGAAGAGTTTGTTAAAAGTATTATAAACGAAATAAAATACTCTGATAATAAAGTTCTAATAAAAAAATTTTTTACTTATAAAATCGGCTAGCCGATTTTAGAAAAAATCGACCGACCGGGTCGAAAAATCGGCTTAGCCGATTTTTTTAATTTCGGCCAGGATCACTACTTACGCGTTTAAAGTAATGCTGTTTGGCCTCTGTAATGCGCCCAGAACCTTTCAAAGATTAATGGATCGAATTCTTGGAGATTGTTTTGGAAATTTCGCTATGGTATATCTAGACAATATAAATATTTATTCTAGTTTTCTAGAAGAACATTTCAAACATCTAAAAATTGTTTTTGACAAATTAAGAAAAGCAGAATTAAGGTTAAATCCCAAAAAGTGTACCTTCTTTAAATCTGAAATTAATTACTTGGGTCATGTAATTAATAAAGAGGGGTAAGACCTGACGAATCAAAAACTAAAAAAGTCAACAAATTTCCTATACCAGAAAATCTTCGACAATTGAGAGGATTTATAGGATTAGCATTCTATTATCGTAGATTCATAAAAGAGTTTCGCCACTATAGCCCGACCGCTTCATAGACTACTAGAAAAAATGTCCCTTATAAGTGGACCGAAAATTAACAAATAGCGTTTGAAGCACTAAAAAGACATCTTATGAAGGCCCCTATATTAAGATACCCAGATTTTAAAGAGATGTTTTACCTTCATACCGACGCGTCCGGTATAGGGTTACATCACGAAATATATTAAGTAGATTTATATCGATTTATAACGCATAATCGATTTATATCGATTAAAATTAAACATTACACATCGATTAACTTGTTATAAATCGATATATATCAAAAATCGATTAATAATGAAAATAGGTAAGTAATCGATGTAGATCAAATTATTGATTATCATCGAACTAATCAAAATCACTATATATCGATAATACGTTATTAATCGATAATTAGCATTATACTTTAATTCAGATACACTTTAAACCTTTAAATATAAATATACGCGTTAAATCTTAGAACATAAAACTGTTCATCAAATATTCATTTGTTTTTTCAAATCTTGCAACTATATGTACGGTTCTATCTATACTATCTATAGGTATACAACTGTATTGTTTAATTAATTTCAATTTAGGACATCCCTATAATTCACCAACTTCTTCATACCAACGAACAAGAGCGAGTTCTAACGGATCTTTGTCTGTCGCTTGGTAAAACTTGAGTATCAACAGAATCTTATAAATGATATTTTTTATATGCATTAGTATATATTACTCACGAAATTAGAGAATATTTCCTAACTTCGTCGTTATTTATTGTTAAAAAGCGTTAGAATATGTGTAAATCAAATAAAATGAAACTGATACTATCTAAGCCATACCAATTTAATTCATTTCCTTGATTATTAGGTGCACTTACTGTAACGTTAGAAAACATTGGTTTTCCATGAAAATTTGATATAGCACGAATTATATCAGTACTTTCTAAAGATACAGAAAAAAATATTTCTATACGATTATCTTCGTCAAGTGACACAGTTGATTCCACTTCGAAAAAATCATCAAGGCCAGTTAGTAGGTTTTGAAAGCCTTCAGCTTGTAATGGGTCCAAATTATTTCTATTTTTCTGAAGGAAATCTTCCAGTTCTTCTGACCTTAACGTTAAAGCGCATAGAAGTTTTCCAAACCCTTTTGTTCGGCGATATTTTTTAGTGACATCTTTTTCGGTGAGTTTTTTCTGTTTAACCTAATAATAATCGATTATTAGTGATGCTTAGGGATTATCTACTAAGCAATGTTGGCATTGGACGTATGTCCAATGCCAACGCTGATTTACTATATTTAAAATGTACTGCATTCAATATTTGTTTCATATAGTCTTTCTTGTTCGACATTCGATAAGGTATTTTTACATATTCCTTATGAAGTGTTTCATAAGTTTCAGTGGTCATACTGTTTATTGACCCATATTTTCTAATTGCAGGTACTAGTGATAGCACCAAGAATGAAGCTTTGGCAATTGTAGTCCACTTGGTGAATATTTAGAAAATATTTTAACGAATTCGTGGGCCCAATCCACAATTAATTCCTGTAAATTAATCGTTAATATTTGAACGTTTGTAAAAAGCTATGTATTTGGGATTTTTGCTAACAAAATCACCCTTCGGAACTATGAATTACATAGTCCCGAAGGGTGATTTTGTTAGCAAAAAATCTTATTAGTTTTATACCTGTAATTGATTTAAAGAATCGTCAGTAAACGATTCTTCTTGTGATGCAATGTACATCCGAAGAAATTTGTAATGTACGCGGCATAACCGTTTATTACTAATTCCTGGCTTCCTATAATCTTTATATAGGTTGCCAAGTGCGAAAATTATTATTCAATAAATTTCTTAATTCATCTGCTGTCATGCGTGTTATTTCAGATATATTTTTCAATATTTTGAGGCCCTTATGCCTAGGAATCAGCGTTAATCGTTTCTCAAAGATTTGCATCACTTGTTTTTCACACTGGTCATTTAAAAGTTCTTTAGTATAGTCGAGCATATACTTAAAGAGACCAAGATCTAAGGTATGCATTCGATCAGGGACGATGGACTTGTATAAATTAAAGTTGCTAAAAAAAATGCATTTATTAGTTTACTTATGCTAATAAACCTAATTAACTTTAATTTATACCTTATTTTCCAAAATGCATTTGGTTCAGGATGAATTGAATAATAATGTTTTTCACCATCCTCTATTACTTTTTTCATATAATTAGGTGTTCTTGACAATATATTAGTCAAGTTAATATTATTCAAGTCATCCCTCGATACTAAACACGAATAACAAGAACTTCTTGATGCAGATGACTGGTAAACATTAGCCATCTTACTGGCCTCAAGCAAATCTGCCAGTAACATTGAAATTCGTGGGATAAATGTTGTTAAGTTATCACGAACGACGAAATTAAGCTCCAGACCATCAGCAATGGGCTTGAGCAAAATCCTTAAGCATTCATGAAAGACTTTTCTTCGTAATTTTCGAAATTCTTTAGAATTTTTTGTTGTGGAATCTTTAGCTTTTAAGATAGGTAGGTAACCAATTAAAGCTTTAGATTCTGGCTTGTTTCGCTGGGAGTTGGGTATGTTACCTAGAGTTTGAAACCGATTTTATTAACCAATTTTATAATATGAAAATAAAACCGATTCCAATACTAATGTTACCTAAAGATAAAAATATAGGGTGTCCGGAAGATTTCCCATATGGTTTAGGGCCGTTGCATCGGAATAAAGGATTATCGATAGTAATCGTTGACCAGGAAGTAATGACGATTCTTCTCGTTCCTACCAGAGACAATTATATTGCTCTTCAAAGATACGGCACTCTACATTATTTCTTATCTCCCTTTTATTTACAAATTTAAGAACTAATTGCTGATTTATACTATCAATCATTAATAAAGACTTTATTGTCTTTATTAATGATCGACAGTAAAACATATAATTAACGCCTTGAAACGTTATAATAGGAATTTCTTTGAACGTCATGTGAGAGTATTGTTGAATTATCCAAAAATTCCTTTCCAAACTTTGTTGTTGGAAGGAGAGGCGAAACATCCAGATTTGAATGCTTATTGAAAAATTTTATAAAAGCATCGCCAACCGAATTAGATAGTTGATGTTTACTAATAATTTCCATAAATTCACGATATGCATCGTTGGGCCAATTAACTTCGTATGGATGTAGAAGGTCATGAATTGCATCATCAGGTGAAGCACCTTTGTAGTCTTCTGGATCAATTTCGATATGTATAAAAGAAGACTCAGAATCTGCTGAAAGATGCTCTGTTTCCATATCGAAATAAGGTGATACTGATACGTCTTCATTCTAACATACAATTAGGGCAGTGTCATTAATCACCTGATTATTTTTTATCAGAGGCCTACCCCCTTCCTCTTTCTTAATATATAAATAGTCAGGTTCTTATATATAAATTCAACTTTTTTTTACCCCCCTCCCCCCCTAAAAAATCACCTGATTTTTGTTACTCCTCTTATTATATAACGTTTAATAATTTATAATAGCATTTTATAACGCAACTAACTTTATATGTCATAGAATTTACATCATAGTTATTTTCTGTTTGCAT
>QKWP01000067.1:65667-92078 GCA_003550325.1 Gigaspora rosea
AACAAGAAAAATATGAAAATTCGTATAGAGAAGTATCTTGTATATATTTGCCATTTTCTTTACTTCTTTTATTGTACAATATTTTAAACAAACTAACAGTTTAATAAATATAGAACAATTTTAATAATGATGGTCAGTCATATAATTCATCTAAAACGATTATGAACGATGAATCAGAGGTTCGGCACCCCTCTGATTCACGGCAAAATACTCCTGAATTAGAATCTAGGGAATATAGGGTATCTAGGACTTCTTCTCAGGGTCTTTCGCAGGAAGAATTGGATGATTTGTTTGGGGTTGATAATTATGCTGATTAGTTTAGTTTTAATTAGTCATATTCGTTGTATGTAATTTAGCGATATGTATTTCTTTTTAATTAAATAAAATTTAAATTGCATTTGTCTGCATTATAAAAAGTAATATTTTGATATTAATATTAATTTACTAATTATGAGTAATAAGTATAGAGTATAATAGTATTGATATTGGTACAATTAGAAAAAATCGATTAGAATCATTATTCATTATTAAACGATATTCGTTATTAAACGATACTAATTGTGATTTTTTAAATCTGATATCTATCGATTATTATCGATTATTATCTTAATCGATAGTCATCGTTATGGGGGATTTAAATCGATTACTATCCAATAACCGATAAAAATCGATAGTAATCCCCGTGCAAATTTTGGTGATGTAGGAGCCATCCTAGCTCAGAAAGATAAGGACCACAAGAAATATGTGGTAGCTTATGCAAGTTGAAGTCTCTCAAAACCAGAACGAAATTATTCCGCTCCAGAAGTGGAATGTCTAGCTGTCATGTGGGCTGTCGAACACTTCCACTACTACCTAGGTGCAAAACACTTCACGCTAATTACGGACCATGCCACCCTTAAATGGTTACATACATCGTAACCAAAAAGGAAAAGGACCTGTTGGATTCTAAAACTACAACCGTATGATTATTCTAATATACACTGGGCCAGAAGAAAGCATTCCAACGCCAATGCTTTGTCAAGAATGTATTTACGAAAATTTAAAAATTAAAACTGGAAAAGTTAGAAATTAGAACAGCAAATTGATTAATTTATTTATTAACAATATTTCACCTCATAATTTCCTATTTCGGTAGGACTATCAATCCTCGTGACTTTTCCTGGAAAATCTCTGACTGCAGCCAGCCGCCGTCAGAATTTTACATCGATGTAGTAACCAAAACTTCGGACCCGTAAAAACCCAAAGGCCCAATCGACGACCCGATAGCTCTTATCCTAGATTTCAAAAAACCAAGTTCATATTTTACTCTTCTTGTTTAAAAAAAAAAAAGAGGGATCATTATGACATAAAACTACGTTATCAAAATAAACTGTTGCACTCTAGACCTTATCTGGTTCCAAGAAAAATCCTTGTAATTTTCTTGAAAGAGTTTAAAAATCATGCAAAATGTAAACTATTTGGTAGTATATTTAAAATTTATGGATTGACTTAAAATACTGAAATAAGTAAACACTTGATAGTGTTTTAATATGCCGATAATGAAAATCTTTATAAGTTTTTAAGGATAAAATTTTGAGATTTTACCTGGCAAATTAAATAAAAACTACTTAAAGATATTTCATATAATTTATTTGAAATTCATTTTGCAGAATATATTCAGGCAAACTTCCACATTTGTAATATTTTACAAGATGCAGACACTAATAAAAGTTCGCGATCATACGTATCAGATCTAGAATTACCTAAAAAGTTAGAAGAAGATGATTCAGAAGGTAGTATTTATAGAGTTTTACCTTATGTAGCTCTGGAAGTATTATCCGGTCAAAAAGTTTATAACAAAAGCTGATATTTATGGCTTAGAGTCATTATATCGAAAATATCAGCTAGACAAAAACCTTTCGATAATTATCAGTTTCATGATAAACTCGCAGCAAAGATTTGCCTCGGATTGCGACCTGTATTTGCTCCTGGGACCCCTGATTGCTACATTGAATTAGCTATACAATATATGGATTCTGATCAAAAAAAATTAATTAGAAGGTGCTCTGCCTGTAAGTCACATATATTGTGCAAAAATGTGAGGTGCTCTGCCTATAAGACGCTTAAATAAGCTTGGTACTGGCTGGGTTAGATACCAAAATAAGTACTGCGCAAAAATTGAGAGGTTTGTCCAACCTGTAAGTCGTTAAATAAGCTACCGAAATAAGTACTACGCGAAATTTGGACCTAATTAAGCGTAATTAAAGAAACGAAATATACAAAGTTTTCTTTTAAAAAAAAAAATATACTCAAAAATAACTTAAACCTTTAAATCTGACCTTAAGTTTAATCCAGTCCAGGTAGTCAGTGTCCTGGCATAAATTAAAGATGGAATCACTTAGATATCAGTTATTGAAACATATCTCACCGAACATATGTTACCACGAACCTTAACTGCACAAGAACGTTGAAGTATTCAAGCCCCGAGTTAATTTTTTATAGTCAAAAACGGATTAATCTACAAGAAAAATAAACATAAAATTAACCATCTACTCAGAGTAATTCAACAATACGAAATTGAATTGATCCTATTTTTATTACATACCCACCCGTTAGGAGGACATTTCGGAACTGTCATAATGTTTAATAAAATTCGTAACAAATATTATTGGCCACAAATGTATACTGATATACGAAAGTTCATTCGAACCTGTGATGCCTACCAAAGAAGAGGAAAAAATCTAGTTAAACTTCCATTATACCCGATCCCAATAGAAGCACCATTTTTTAAAATCAGAATTGACATTGTTGGGCCACTACCAAAAACTCTACAAGGTAACCGTTATATTGTAGTCGTTACTGACTACATGACTAAATGGCCCGAGGCCAAAGTGATCAAAAACGCTAATGCTCAAGAAGTAGCCGATTTTGTATGCGAAGATATTGTATGTCGTCATGTCATGGCTGTCCCCAATATTTTATTGTCAGATAGGGGAACGCACTTTCGAAATAAATTAATAGACGAATTTCTTAAGAAGTTCACCATCAATCATCATTATTCAATGCCTATCATCCCCAAACAAACGGATTAGTAGAGCATTTTAATAAAATGCTTTGTGAATCTATCGCTAAACTAGTGACTAATGTAAGAGAATGGGACTCTCTAATATCTTCAGTACTCTTCGCATACCGAACCACCAAGCAAAGTACAACAAAATTTCCCCATTCTACTTAGTATATGGAAGAGAAGCCCAATTTCCACTTCATCCTGATGAAAACGAAGAATTGTTAGAAGGAACTTTTCTTCAAAGACTCTTTGATTTGATTGAAGTATTATCTGAAGTAAGGAACAATGCCATCAAAAGAGTCAAAAAAGCACAATAGAGTGTTAAGGAAAGACACGATCAGAATCTACTACCTATAGAAGAATTAAAAAGAGGAGACCTAGTATTAGTATACAAGGCTTCTCAACAACATTCAAGGAGTCATAAACTCCATCCAAAGTGGAAAGGACCTTTCGTCGTACATAAGGTCCTACAAAAAGGGGTATATAAGCTCTGGACCATTGAAGGAAACGTAATAAAGACGCCAATAAATCGAAAGTTGCTAAAAAAATATTATGAACGTTAATAATATGATCTTTATGCGTGGGACGCATAAAATAAGCGTGGGCGAATGTCACAGGTAAACGTGATATTTCTCCCGATCGAAATTAGGTGCAGTAAACCCGTGATCGAAGAAAGAAGAAACCTAAAGAAAGAAAACAAGAATTAATCAATTGAAAATAGTTAACAATATAAATATTATTAAACATAACTATCATTGTATGATCATATAATACTTATCATCATAAACCCCTTTAGTTATAGTGATTATAACGTGATTCGAGATCAATGATCCTACTGTGATCCTCTCGTTATGAAGGATCGATTTATCTCTAAACCCCTTTAATACATTAGTCTAGTGAAAGTTATAAAGCACTGTAGTTTCCCCTCTTGTAAACATATCCTACGGGTAATAAATACCATATAATATATTCCTATACTTCTCTATAATAAATCTATTGATAAATCTTTCGTTAAAATTGTTAAATCACCAAAGTCACGCCTCTGGCGAATTGCCTTACCATCTAAATTCTATATTTTACCTACATAAATTAATAAACTTACGTTTCTGCCCGTAACAGTACTAACCCAATCATTATTTTTTTTGTATATATAAGATACCTTCTCACATGATAGGGATGTTAAGTAGTCTGACAGTAGTCTGACACTTTAGTTTTTACAGTACAATTTATATGTAACAGAGCTAGTTGGACTAGGTTGGTTACATATAAATGAAAGTTATTTATACTGTACTAAATAAAGAAAATTGATCTATATACAAATGTGTGGGTAAAACTAATAGGAAATTCAAATCTCTAATATCACAATTTCGAATTTGCGATACTAGTTGCAGCAATATCGTGATTTTGCTAGTGAAAAACCGACCAGTGGGAATTTTCTGACTGTGGACATCAATAAACAGGCTTAAAGGTGGCGAAAATAAATACCACTCAACAACAAATATTATTGTAGCTAATCTGCCTTATGCCAGCGTAAATGAATATCAAAATTTGGCTCCAGCAGTCAAAGAACAGTCCCAAGAAGCCTTAATAGCCGCTAATTAATCTTTCATAAATGCATGCAATTAGGAAAAGTGCAATTATGGACTGTGCGCTTATAGAATGTAATCTACAAATATAATGATATAATTTGTATTAGAAAAGACATAGAAGAATTTTATTAAGATGCTTTTGAAACACAAACTTCAAGGTAATCTCTTAATTTGAAAGTATTTCAGAATTGCTCAGATCTTAAAACATTTTAATCGTATATAATTGAAGAACACTTGATTTCATTTGAAAATAACTAAATTGTGCAGCATGCAAAATTGCATACCAGGAACGGAATGACATTGAAAATTTCACATAGTGTATGGTTATATTGCAAATTAAATGGCGTTCGTACGCAAAATTTTGCATCTTATTGGATAAATGCATATGGCGAAGCATATTAAATATTCCTGTATTTTGTGTCACATAAAATTGTTAGTCTAACTTTTAAAGTACGATACCTGATTTTGTAATTATTTTCACATGGTCGTCGCCTAATTGCTGATCTTGACCCGATTCTGAAGATTTCTGTATTATTGATTTTTGATCCATCTGCCATTACCTATAACAATAACATTAACACAATGTTGACAGGACAGAGAAAGCTCGTAAAATAGGTTCCCAAATTCGCATTTACTGCTTAATTATCTGATATCTGCAAATTATTTGAGTTAAACAAGTAATCAAATGTTTCTGTTGCCTCCAAAATTATTTTATAATCGCCGTGTTTCTTGACATAAACAATGAATTACTTGAACATAGGAATTATATTTATGAATCATGCTATATTAATTCACGTCAGTCCTGTCCATAATAATAATAAAAATATTCGTAATTTTAAGTTTTATTTTAACTACCCCTTACATATATAAACATCAACGAATAACTAAATAAATCAAAAATCTAATCTATACTAATGTTAAAAAATTGATAAAGCTTTGTTGGCTGTTATATAATAAATAATTATTACTAAAAACGACAAAGAATGATTGAATTACCTTTCTCTTATATGACAATTTGAATTATTAATAAACTGCTTAGTTCTTTATTATATGAAACATACAAATCTAACCACTATCAAGGTCTTTCGTTCCTGGTTTCGTGCGATGACGTCACGCAGCTATCTAGTTTACTAAATTTAGTTCACTATCATATCCACCGATTTGATTTTTAGGGGTCTTTTTTCGATAAACCATTACACAAACTTCTGCTATTAAGTGACGTGAAGAATAACAAACGAAACCTTCAAATAAAATAGTTTTTTGGCCTCTATATGAGATAAATAAGCAATAAATATTCAAAGAACAGCCACGCCAAGCTGTAAAAGGAAGCACTATTACTAGTTGCTGAAGCGTTTTGGTATTTTCGGGTAGAAAAGGATCGGTTTGTCATTGAACGATCAGTTGTATAATGGGTAAGGGTAAATTCGGAAGAACTTTTCAGAAAAACTACCTTTTTAACTTACTTTCAGCTAATAATTAAACATGTAGATATTACAATATTATATACACTTAATTATGGTTATAAGTAAGTTTAAAAGACCGTTGTTGTCAAAACTCACTTTGTAATAAATTTTAATAGCAAATAATTCTCGATCATGATTGGCTAATTTTGGGGTGAAACCAAATCGGTGGATATGTATCGTATTCTCATAATAACATTTGTGTGTCATTTCGAAATTTGTTTCACTTGACAATATAAATATATACATATATAAATAGCTTCGAATAATATTCATATTAATTCTGAAATATTATGCAATTTGAGCTAATGTAAATTAATCAATTATGCAAATGCTTTTTATATAATACGATCAAATAATGCAACTCATATCTGATATATAATGCGTTTTCACTTAAACTTTATATCATATCGGTTTATATTAATTAAAATACGACAGGGTGAAACCCGCGATAGGGACCCGCGAAAGTGGTTACGTTATTGATTCTAAAATAGTAACTAACCTATCACTAGCCCTAACTAAGTAAGATATGCATCAATAATGTAACTATCTCTGTCGCGGGTTTCATCCTTTCATAAATATTATATAATGCAGTTGAACCTCCCAAAACCGATCCTGTCAAAACCTATAGTCTGTCAAATCCGATAAAAAATTAATCTACCATGTCCGTTTCTAATAGCTTATAATGATTTCAAATCCGATAACCTCTCAATACTGATACAAAACTTGTCCACTATTGCATGCCGGTTTGGGGTGGTTCAACTGCATAAAATTATGATTTGATTGGTTAATTTATCACATGACTATACACTAATCTAATGTTACACCATGTCCAATGTCCAACCTCCTTTAGTCCAATGGATTGGACTGGACTGGACATTGGTCATTCCAATGTCCAACCCAACACTGAGTTAGAGTACCTTCATACAATCGGTCGATTTTCGTAACACCTAAATTTAACAAAAAGGGGGACGTCTAAAGCGGAGACAACTCATATTTTAATAATTTTTTCAATTAACTTTAGGGTTAGGGTCGTCCGCTTCTGCTTCGAGAGGAGATCATCAAAATTCTATAATTTGATTGGCGGTTGATCACATGATTTGTCTCCGCTTTAGACGACCCCTATTTATGGTAATTGATATTCGTTGAATTATTCGGGTTCGTTCACGTGATAAAAAGCCAATCAAATCGTAAATTTTGATCTTTACGGTCAGCCCGACGAGACAAAAACAAAAAAAAAAAGTGAAAAACGCTGAAATACAAAAAACGAGTGTCTAAACCTGTCTAGGAGCATTAATAAAAAATGTCGGGAAGACAATTTTACTTATAAGCCAAGCCTAACTCTAATCCCTAACTAACCCTTACCCTAATTTTAATTAAATAATCAAAAACATATAAACGCACCTGGCTTTAGCCATCCCCCATAAATAGATAACAGACCAACCAAACGTTAGTCCAGCGTAACACCAAAAGAAAACGGTTTAAACGCTAAACATTTAAGTAGGTCGCTAACTACGTCCCCTAAAGATCGTTGCAGATGCACCAATCAGATGATCCATACTAATTAAACAATAATTTTTAAAATAACAAAAGCATACGTTAGGGTTAGAATCGTGAATAAAGTTAGAGCTAGCTTATCATATTAAAATTTTACAGAGAATTTTTTTTGTTAGTGCGCAGTAGGTAGTATAGAGATCGATTGTTAAAAAAGGTTGATTGGTGCGTTTGCAACGATCTTTCATGGTCCTACTGGGGTAGCTATACCTGAAAAGCTTTGCTTAATAGCCAAAATATTAATATGTATTAGCGTTAAATGTAGCACAAGATTCGAAAATAACATACTTTTTTGTTAGTGTGTAAAAGAAGGATTTATAGTCAAGATTTTAGTTACTACGGCATTAGTTTTTTAATTAATATGCAAAAGTGTTGTAATAGTTAGATTCTTATATTGAATATATACTATATATTACCATATATATGTATGTTTTGAAATTTAATTGGTTAATTTAAGGTAGGATATTAATAGCACCTGGTATTAATTATATTCGTTCTAAAATTTTTACAATATCACAGGATGATCTACAAATGTTTGCCAATTACAATGACTTGGATTATATTTCTTATACAAGTATGAAGACCTAAAAAAAATCACTAACATGGTAACAGAAGAACATTTAGAACTAATATTTCAGAATTGCAAATATAAGATTTTAATAATAAATATGAATGCATTTAGACAACAAGTAAAGAACTTAGAAACTGGAACAAAAGTAAAGAACTTTATTAATAATATTGAAAATGAATGGCAAGAAGACAAATTACCAGAAGTAACAGAACAAGAGTTCCAAATATTGAAAGGAATTAATATCCTATAATATTCAAAGACTCATAAAAAATAAAAAGTGAATTCAATACATAAAGGCGCCATTAAGAAGAATCGAACTAAAGTACTAAAATATAAAAGCGGTAGAGGATTTATATAGCTAGCATTATTCGAGAAAGAAAAACGCACGTGGATACATTGAAATTCGGAGAACACCCAACTCTACGAATCTCCTAAAAGAAGAAACAATCATAGATAAATTATAGAGCAAAAGATACGAATTTGAAATATACCATAGCAGTGTAAATAAACCAACGTATCTCAAACTCCGCCATGTAACTACCCATCAATCACCTTGCATCATAAGCCCGGGTCATGGTCTCGTGACAATTGGATACCCATACTTTGTTCACGGTGTGAGTCCCGAAACGTGACCTGGTCGCAGGCACGTACCTGCGTGACTCGGGAATTCCGAAATTAGTTATCCCAGTGGAATTCCCTGAATTTCGGGGATCGGAAAAATATTCTATCAACAAGAAGTGCTGTAGATGAAACATTCTGTTAGAGATATGGGGAAGGAATCTATTGATATCGGTAAATACTAAGACTGCTGATATCTCGGGATATAGATATAATTCAAGAATATTGGTCATTATAGTGATATCAGTCCTTACAGTGATATCGGTAATTCTGGCATGTAAAAATAGATTTTTAATGATTATAAATAAAGGCCGTGTGCCCTTTGGGAACGAGATTCAATTCCCACTTTGCTTTAATAAAACATATATACTATTATAAACGATTCCTTAGTGTCTTTATTAAAATAATACGATTTCACTCGATAAACAATACATTTATACATTCGTTAAAACTGCTCAAAACCCTATAGTTGCCATAAACTATCCCGAAACTCTGCGCAACCACTTGGCCAAATCTAACACGCCTCTTATTCGACCCAAACCAACCCTTTGACGGCTATACGGAACTGAACTCGTGATCCACCGATAGACCTGCTGGTATTCCGATTTTTGAGTTCTCAACGGCATCATAGTAATGTTTCTGGTGATCCAGGGGTAGTTTCACTTCGCACGAACATGGAATAACTATTACTTATTTGCTATTTTAATTTTACAAATTACCCCGAATTTAAACAAATCCAACAAAGATTATCGGGACACAAACTTTAGAATATTTGCACAACGAATTTTGTGAACGAACGCAAAACTCGAACTGAACCATACCGTTACATTACATTCCTGGTACTGTACAACGAATTTTTAATAAACAAATTCCAGTTATTAAAATTAAAATAGGTTATCTTGCAAAACACTCCTTTTTTAACTATTCATTTATCTGCGCAAATTTCAACCTGAAATATTGACATAACTTAGCTACTCAGTTGTCCTTGCCTTAATTACAAGCCGCCTAGACTTATCAAAACATGAAATATCACTTGAATAAATTGTTCTCTTTTAAACATTCAATATCAAAATTATTTCGAAATAGCTACAGAAAGAGAGAAAAAAATATGACACATGCTCAAATCAATAGTGACACTACTGAGAATGTTGAAACCCATAATAACACTATTGAGAATGTTGAAACAAATAGTAACACTACTAAGAATGTTGAAATTGAGAAGAGGATAGATATGTTACTCTCCCCAATTGAAATGTATTTTCTCGGATATGAATATCTTGAAAAAGATAAGTATCAAGCTTTCATTCATTTTAAAATGTCTGCTGAGCTGGGCTATGACGAAGGAATTCTTGCTCTTGGCTGTTGTTACAATGAAGGAATTGGAGTAGAAATAAACCAGTATTTGGCATTTATTAATTTTCAAAAAGCTTCTGAGATGGGTAATGCTGCTGCAATGTGTTTTCTTGGTGATTGCTACATAAATGGAATTGGAGTTGAAAAAGATGAAAATAAAGCATTTATTTATTATCAGAAATCCGCAGAGATAGGGGATGAGTGTGCATTGGCTCAAGTTGGTTATTGTTATATTAATGGAATTGGAGTTGAAAAGGATTTGCATAAGGGATTCATTAAAATTCAAGAATCTGCCGAAATGGGAAATGCTACAGGAACAGGTAATCTTGGTCTTTGTTATCTAGATGGAATTGGAGTCAAAAAGGATGAACATAAAGGATTTAATTATTGCCAAAAATCTGCTGAGATGGGAGACCCGAATGGAATTTCTCTGGTTGGTACTTGCTATAAAAATGGAAAAGGTGTTGAAAAAGATATAAATAAAGCGTTTATTTATTACCAAAAAGCTGCTGATATGGGACATTCTGATGGAATGTATAATCTTGGTAATTGTTATTTTGATGGATCTGGAGTTGAAAAGAATGAATATATGGCATTCATTTGTTATCAAAAGTCTGCTGAATTGGATAATCCCGCCGGAATGCTTGGCCTTAGCAGATGCTATCTTGATGGGGCTGGAGTTAAAAAGGATGAATCTAAAACATTTATTTATGCTCAAAAATCTGCTGATATGGGATATTCTGACGGAATTTGTAAAGTTGCTATTTGTTATTGTCATGGAATTGGAATTGAAAGAGATGAATATAAGGGATTCGATTATTTTCAAAAATCTTCTGAATTAGGAAATTCTTTTGCAATGGCTCAAGTTGGACTTTGCTATTTTCATGGAGTTGGAGTTGAAAGGGATGAACACAAAGCGTTCATTTATTATCAAAAATCTGCTGATATGGGTAATGATGTAGGAATATTTAATCTTGGATGTTGTTATCGACATGGAACAGGTGTAAAAAAAGATGAAAATAAAGCACTTGTTTATTATCAAAAATCAGCCGAAATGGGTAATTCTGCAGGAATGTATTATCTTGGTGTATATTACGATTATGGGATTGGAGTTGAAGAAGATAAAGATAAGGCATTCATTTATTATCAAAAATCCGCTGAGATGGGAGAATTGGCCGCAATGTCTATGGTTGGAGACTTTTATCGAAATGGCATTGGAATAACAAGAGATTTAGAAAAGGCCAATTATTGGTATCAAAGGTAAACAATCTATTTTAATTTTAATACAATATCATCATTTAATAATTGACAAATTATAGTTATATTTTTCTTGTAAATAAGAGAAAGAAAATTTATAGCCGGTAATTTATTAATTTGATTAATTTACAATTTATTAAATATCCTATTTCATAATAACTAATAATTTAAGTTTTAAGATTCTTTTAATATTGCTAAATCGGCGCACAGGAATTCTGATATTGATATCGATTTAAAAAATTTACTAGATGACAAAAAATATTTGTTGTCATGGATTCCTTATACTGAATTTAAGATGATTCATAAAATAGGATATGGCGGATTTGCAACAGTATACGGTGCCAGGTGGAATAAGAGCTACAATTCCGTAACCATAGAGTCAAATGTTGCACTTAAATTGATACATGGATCGAGTAAAAACAAATTAGAATTTATAAATGAGGTAATTTCATTTAGCATTTTATGATTAGTATATGCTTTTTCATTTTTTAAATACTTATATAATCATTTTTTAAAGCTAAAACAGTATTGTGATATCGGTTATGAAAATCCTTCATTTCTAAAATGTTATGGAATTTCAAAGGATGATGTTTCTGGAGATTATATTATTGTTTTAAAATATGCTAATATTGGATCTTTACGTGATAATCATAATTCGATAGCACAACTAGAATGGAAATACAAGATAAATTTGTTAAACTGTATTGCTTCTGATCTTCAAATAATTCATTCTTGTGGATTGATTCATCGGGATTTACATAGTGGTAATATTTTGCTAAATAATCCTTATAGTGCATATATCGCAGATTTAGGACTTGCGATACAGACTAATATAGAAATCAAGAAAAATTCTAATAAAATTTACGGAGTTCTACCATATTTGGCACCAGAAATTCTAGAGAAAAAATTATATACTACGGCATCTGACATATATGCATTTGGTATAATTATGTGGGAGATTTTATATGGAAAATCTGTAACTTGTGAACAAGAATTTGGAATAGAACTTCAAATTGCAATATGCAAAGGATTACGACCAAAAATTCTTGAAAATACACCAAAATGCTATGCTGATATAATGGGAAAATGTTGCCAGAAAACAGACCATCAGCTGCTGAAATCAGTGAAGTATTTGTAAAATGGCAGAGCAATGATAATATTCTATTAGAATTGTCAAAATCTAATATGATATTAGAAGATCATGAGCAAGATGGAAGAATACATTCTAAAACTACCTACGAAAGCAAATTATATTATACTACATCTGCATATAAAGGTAAATATAATAGCATAAGCTTAATTTATATTAAAAACTTCGATAATGTATATTAATTAGTAATCTATATTATTTTACAGATAATGAACTGGCTTATTTATCAGTCAACTAGCCATATGATTAAGATATTGAATATTAAGAAATAATATACAATATAAAATTAATAAAAATTTTTTGCAACTTTAGATTATACTATTTTTATGTGTTTGAGACATTGTTACAGTATTACGCATTATTTTTTTTGTATTAAAAGCAAGATTTTTTTTTAAATTTTGCTGAAAAAGTTTCTAAAAACTTCTTTAAATACAATTTATAAAATGCAAAAAAATTTATCCTTTAAATTATAAGAAAATCCAAATAAATTTATCTAGAAAATTGCTATAAATATGCTTATATCAGTGTTGGCAAATAGAACAATAGAACAAAAGCTTGTTTTTTTGTCTTTATATTAAAAAAATTTTTTCTTAATAATTTGCAATTATTTAAATATATATTGTTAGACCATTAATAAAGTAATAAATTTAAAATATTTTTATATTTAATTAGTAAAATTTAATACTAAAAATTTACAATAGAAAAATGAAAAAGTGAATAGAATTAGAGGCCAATAGAACAAACATAGTAAACGTGACAACCCTGCTTATAATCTATTTTAAAATATTTAAAAATAAGGATTATATGGGGCCTGTTAATTAAAACACGGCTTATGGCTTTTTTTCCATTTTGAGAAAATCACGTTTGAAATTTAGTGTAACTACAACAATGATGATCTATTATTAGTAGAACCTGTTTGATCTACATGACTTAGCCAATCATATAAGCTCTTTTCTATGACTATGCAGCAAGGATCAACAAGCTAATTTCTAAAATCTATTTTTAGATTGCTTCTATTTACATACTGCATTTAGAAAAATCGGCATCGACAAAAATTTTATTATGTAAATCGATGCTTTAAATATTAAATTATATAATCGAATGCATGCTTTATTTGATAGTATTGTTAACTCATTTTTGCAAAAAATGCCATAAGCTGTGTTTTAATTGACCACTCTCCATATTATCCCTGTAGGCTTTTCCAGGCAAATTTGCCTGGAAAAATACTATAAAAATACTTATGATTTACTTTTTTAAAAATTAAAATATAAAATAAAAATTTTTTTTGATAATATTTGAAAATAAGAATTATATTTTAGTAAAATTTAATTTTATATTATAAAACAAAAAGTATAAGTTGCTTATAAACTAAAAATAGACAATTTAAAAAAAAATTTTAACAAAACTTATTCATTAATTCTTGGCAAACTCATTAAATATTAGATCCAGCCTCTTGTTTTTAATATAACTTGTAGTTATAAAAAGGATTAAAACTTTTATTATTGCACTTTTGTAATTTATTTGTAAAAATTAAGACTTATATTAGAAGCAAAAATTTTTTATATAGATGGAAATATATAAAATTTAAAAAAAGTTAAAGAAAAATTTTATAGTAAAAATTTTAAATAAAAACTTTAAAGTTTTATTGTTTAATATTTTTTTAATAATTAAAAAAATTTTGAAGTTTTCTTAAGATCATCCTGGATGATTTTGTTAAAAATCATCTATGATCATCTGACATATAACTGATTGATAATCATGATAATCATCTATGATAATCGATCCTTTTTTTTTTTTATTCTAGTATACATGTCTAATATTAACTTCTTGTTTTATTTTTATTTAACCGTTAATGCAGTAATAGCGTCATTATTTGAACATCGTTAATAGAGTCATCATAGGTGCTGTGTCGCCTTATAGGCGGGTGTTGTCATCATTACATATTTGAATTGTTTTGGGTGTTGCCACCTTTCAATTTACTTCTAGTTTCACTAATATTTTTTTCTTGCTGTCGCATTTCTAACTTTCTATCTTTCTTTTGGTTTCAGTTTTGCATCACTTGCTTTGGTATCGCTGCTGTGGTAGGTGTCGCATTATTGTGATTATTGTGTTGTCTTAAGGTAAATTTCATTGTTGTTATGTTATTTGTAGGGTTGGTTAGGTTCTAAGTAAATTAATAATTTTTAAACTAATTTTTTATTTTTTAGTTCTTAATTAAAGTTATTAATTATAAAATTATAAACAATTTTAATTATAAGCATAAAGCAAAAAACTTTCTTTTAAGTTTATAAATTCTTTAAAATATTAATATAGAACCTAGGTTCCAGAACCTAGGTTCTAAATTAATATTTTAAAGAATTTATAAACTTAAAAGAAAGTTTTTTGCTTTATGCTTATAATTAAAATTGTTTATAATTTTATAATTAATAACTTTAATTAAGAACTAAAAAATAAAAAATCAGTTTAAAAATTATTAATTTACTTAGAACCTATCAGAACCTAACTGGAACCTAACCAACCCTAGTTATTTGTGTTGTCTTGAATGGATTTTGTCGTTTTTAGTATTTTTTCTTTGTTGTTGCATGTCTATCCTCCACTATTCTTTCTATAATCATTGGTTTTAGTTTTATGCTGCTTGCTTTGGTATCGCTGCTGTGATAGGTGTTGTGTGTTACTGGGCGTTTTTTGTTGCATGTTCTTTCTGTAATCGTTGGTTTCAATTTTGTGCCATTTATTTTAACGCAGCAATTATGGTAGTGACGTGTTATTATTGCTTTTGGGGTGGATGTCATCATTCAATTTACTCTGGTACTTTTTATTTGGTGCATATTTAACCTTCCTACTTTCTTTCCGTAGTCGTCATTAGTATCAGTTTCATACGATGTTATAAGTGGGTGTTGCGTTATTCATATTACCTTTGTTGTCTTTGTGGTAACCATTTCGTCGTTATTGGAGGTGTCATTGTTTTTAATATGGTTCTTGGCATCTTTTCTCTTGGTAATGTTGTTTAAAAACGTTCATCAAGCTAGTTAGTAGGGTTAGAGTTAGGTAAGTTAGTTAGTAGGGTTAGAATGAGTTAGTTTGTAGGGTTTTTCCTATGCTTTAATAAAATAAAAATGCTGTAGCAAAGGCGATAGCCATAGCGGAAGCATAAACTATCCTTTGCGAAACAAAGGATAACGGACAATGCGTTTTGAATTAATAAATATCATTGAACTATTTAAACTGTACTGTATGTACTAATATCGAAAAATCTCATAATTGTTATGTATTCGATATAATCGGTTAATTTATGCAAATCAATGATTATGTGATACAATAATATGCTAGGGATAGTATTTAATAATATCATTCTGGATGGTATTTAGAAATGTTAAAAATTTTTTAAAAAAAATTATAAAATATAGTTTAAAAAAGTATTTTATAAAAAAAGTATACTCTATTTTTTAATAAATTTTAGTTTTATTTAAAAAATTATAAACACTTATTAATTTCTAGGCAAATTTGTAAAAATATAGTTTAAAAAATAGAAGTGTTTAATTTTAGACTAAATTAAGTTTAATTTAGACCAAAATTTTGTAATTTTACTCTGTATTATTTTGTAGTAATTGTAAATTGCTTTTAAACTAAAAATAAATTTAGAAAATTTTAGTAAAAAAAATATTTACTAATTTTTGATGAACTTTATAAATATAGTTATTCTCTCTATAGTTACCTCCTCTATAGCTACAAAATCAATATAACTATATTTTTATTTTTACTAACCTTTTTTATATTATTTATATATCTATATAGATACAATTGCCTTATAGTTACTATTTCATTTTTTAACCAATTATATAATAAGGTAGCTGCGTGACGCTATTATGCAAAACCAGAAATGGAAAAATTATTTAAAGATGGGTATAGTCTGGGGTTATTAAATATAGTAATTAGTTAGTTTGATATATACTATGAATATTGTATTAGTATGATCACGTTTCTTGTGAAATATGAAATATAGTATTACTGTTTGGTTAACATGATAAAATATAACATTGCAGTCACATTTCACATAAATGATTAAAATTTGGGTTCGAATTTGCATTTGTTGCTTGAATGGATTTTTACAAATCTTTTTTAATAAATGGTTATGATTTTTGTTGTTCATTTTAAGAACAATTTATTGGTCAATTAAATATCTGCATCATATGATATTTCTCGAATTTTATATATGTGAATATGAGAATTACATGTTTGGATACATGATAGCGTTATTATATTACAATTGATGTGAAGTAAAATAGCATTGACATTTATAATTAATTGCTATTATTGGCTTGTGTATATATGCAAACAGTTTTTCTTTTTTCCTTTTTTTCATTTTTTTTTTTTGAATGTTATCATTATGACAATTATTATGACCATTGTATGTGATTGTGTTAAAACTGTGTGCTGATTAATCATTATGACTATGTTGTTATATTTGATCAATAATTTATTTTGTGTGATTATTATAATTAATTGATATAATATCAATGTAAAACTATGGTATTAATAGTTATAATTGATTGTTGTAGTTTGGTTTGGGTATTCTTGTTATATGTGAATGTTATGATTTTATGTTTTTATTCAATATATAATGTTACTGTAAAACTATATTTAGACGTTATGTATAATCATTATGATTGTATTTGATTGGGGTAATAACATTTGTATGAACATTATGATTATTATTGATTATTGGAAATACGATTTTATGAATATGCATTGAACTATGACTTTTTGATAATTAAATGTAATGTAGTACATTATAATAATATTATACATGGAACTATAACTATGATTATATTTTTTTTTGAAATGTTATATGAATATTATATTAAATAGAAAAAAAATGGTTGTAAATTTCTACTGAACTATACATAAACATGTAACTTGTTGCTATTACTTCCTTCTTCATTTAATGCTATGACTTTTAAAGCGAAATATCTTATATAAATTTAACTTTTAAAACTTTGATATTATTATGGGGCATGTCATTTATCACATGATTTTTATCATGGATACATGGTCAAAGGTAGTAATCTCGTCTATATATTATATTAATCAATCAGAATTAGATAAAGTGATCATACTATACATGGATAGGGATAGCTACTAAATAAAAAATATCACGTGATAAATGGCACGCCCCTAACAGAGTATGCTGATTCATATTTCTTCTCTTTTTTTTTTATAGGAATATATCTACTAATTTAGATTGTTATAAATAGAGCTTTAATCCTACTTTTTTAGGGCTATTCAGATTAAATTCGAATTCTATGTTACACATTTGGTTAAATTCGAATATAATCTGAATTGAATAAATTCAAATTTAATCCATAAAAAAAGTATAGGTACATGAAGAACTCAAATTACTTCATATAGAATAAAGCTATTTAACGCATTTGAGACAAGCTAAATACGCCTGCTTATTTCAGATGTGTATGTTATGCGTCATTTATTGATTCCTGTCATTCAGGGATTGACGTATGTTATTTACTGATTTTTTACTGATCCATCAATAACCTGCGTCATTGCTAGAATTTAATGTTTAATAATGCATCAATAAATTGTAGTAAAAATAAATAAATTAATAATTGAAGTTCGTTAAATAATATTCATATAATTACTTTCATGAATCGGTTTTTTTCTTTATTGATATTATGGAGCTGCAAACATGTAGTTTTCTGTCTCGTGAATCCTTTAATAGAAAATATGACACCAAAGAAAAATTAATCAAAGCTTAATGGGTATTAATCGCTATAATAAATGTTTAAATTAAAAAATTCAAGCCTTTAGCACGATTAAAAGCTAAAATACTGGATTACTAATACTTTTAAAATACTATAACAAAAGAGCTTCATTTACTTAAATGAGATGAAAATAACATTTTTATTAAGTGATCTGTGCAGCGCATCAGGTGACAAAATATGAAGACAAACAAAAAAAACTAGAAAAAAATATTATTTTTGTTGTTATCGATATTAACCTAATTTTTTGTTTAATAATGTTAATAGATTTTTTTTTTAGTGAAGTGATACCTTAAACTTTCAATAATAATTTAAAATTTACTTTTCTTACTCAGTTTTCTAACAATGTCTAGGATTACAAATCAAATAATCCTTATCCTTAATCTGATATATATTACAGATCAGTCCATTTAAAATTAATGAATCCAGATATCCGAATTTAATCCAAATTGTTGGATCTATTTGAATTGATCAGATACAGATCAAAGCACTAGTTATAAGTTAAAATGTAACCAACAGAAAGCCACACAAAAAGCATGTGCAGATTATCAACAATGAGGAACAAAGTTGTAAACAAAGTGAAACAAAAAAAAACAAATCACATCAAATACAAATCAACCAATAACTAGTAAAACAACAAAATAACAAACCTAAAAAAAACAACAATAATTCCTTGCACAAACACAAAATCAAAAAAATATATATATTTTTTTATTTTGAATACATTTTATGAATATTTTAATATATAATTAACTCTTATTACTTATAACAATTATTTTATCGAATAGATATCTACAAAAATCAAGTAAAATAATTTTTCAAAAAAAAATAGCTAAACGCATGAAACCAAATGTAGGATCATACTGATCCTGCATAGGGTCACATGCTGTACAGCTACCCTAGTTGTTTACTTATTATATGTTTATATAATATGGGTGTTGCTAGGCATCTCTTGCGGGAGATGTATCTCCCATGAAATTGGCCAATAAAAATCATTTCACGTGATGATCGACACCAAATTAGTGAATAGTGAATCACCCTTGGTGTAATGTAACATGATCAGAAAAATTTCAAAACAAACGTTTGCCTTTTCAAAAATCGTTTATTTCTTGAACATTTACATAAGAAACTACCTTTCGAGCCTAACAAAAAAATTTTCCTTGCCCAATTTTACTATATACATCACTAACACTAACTCTTATACAAACCCTAACCCTACCTTAAACGAATTTGGTTGTGGGAGATATATAACTTATATATATCCTGCGAGAGATGCCTATAATTTCCCATATAATATATATATATATTTTTGAATGAAACTTGTATTTTTTAGCATGTATGTAGTACATGCTTTGTAACAAAGGCTTATAACAAATTGATTTTTTTGTTTTGAATTACTTGAATTTCTGAATTTGGCATAGTGCTAACTATAGATATTTTTGTTAGCGATACAATTAAGTTATTGTTAAATAATCAGGCGTATACTTTAACATAATTTTTATAGTTAAAAGACCTGTATAATCTGCAGTCATGATTTGCAACTCTGCCATTTTTTTTATCAAATTTTTAAATATACTAGCATTCTTGCATGTCCTTATGGATGTGCAGTAAAAATAATTATTACTGTACCATATTACAGTTACCATATAAGTCATGTTGTAGCGAATATTACTTAGCCTTGATATTTGTGGTTTTTTGATTATTTGCAGTCACCACATGAGTCATATTTTAGTGAATATTACTTAGTCTTGATATTTGTAGCTCTTTGATTATTTATTCACGGAATTTATAGCACAATTAAACTTTTAACTTCGGAGAGATCAATTTATCTCGTGACAATATAAGGCAAAAAAAAAAACTCCAAATCCAGTTTTTTAACAATATTTATGTTTGTATGTATGTATAAGCAAGCCAATCAGAACGTTTTTAATGCGAGCACATTATAAAGATTTACCATATTGCAGCCACTACATAAGTCATATTTTAGCGAATATTACTTAGTTTTGATATTTGTGGCTTTTTGATTATTTGCGATCATCACATGAGTCATATTTTAGTGAATATTACTTAGCTTTGATATTTGTGGCTTCTTAATTAGGGTGCTGACAGATATTACGTAATATTTTTAGAATGTAGCTGGGTATAATATACTATATATACTTTATATATGATGTGGGAGAGGGAGGTAACCCCTTAATAAAAAATATTACGTAATATCTGTCAGTGCCCTTATTTATTTACGGGAATTACATAAATAAAGTCCATGCGATGCATATCCATGATGTTTAAGTGCATAAATTTACGTTTTTACTGTGTTTAATGTATTATCCAATTAGTTATAAGATTTTGCGAACGCACAGCATTAAAAATGCTTTAGTAATCATATACTTAATAAAATTACATATTACTCCGTTCCTAGCATATCTATATAAAATTGCTTCTATAATAAGTATACAATAAATAAAACAAATAAGTTTACTTTTTATTAGTAAATTGCTATTCACACCATGGATTTTTGCTATTTGCACTATGGTATATGTAGATCATCTCGATTTTGTCACTTAAATATTTTAACTTTTAAAAAACTTTTACTAATATTATCTCTATGAGTTCTTGATTAAATTTAATAAAAATTTTTTTTATTTGAATTTTATAGATTCGTAGAATTAAAATAAAAAAATTTTCATCAAATTTGGTCAAGAACTTGTAGAGATATCTTTGATGAAAGTTCCTGTAAACAATTTCAATGCAGCTTTTTTATAATATGTTTTTTGTTTTTCAAAATAAACCACTGTTTGGCAATAATTACAAGAATTTTACTATGTTAAATATAAAAAAATTTATAACAAGACTTGTATCGCATAACATGGACTAATAGAATCTCAAATTTCATAAAAAAACATTAAAAACTTGTGAAGATATTAACGTTTTTGTAAATTTTGATACATATGTTTTCGCAATTTTTTCTCTAAACTTCAAATGCTTTCAGAAATACTTTCTCAAAATGAAACCTCAAAACATGACTTAGTAAGTTGATAGAATAGGTATTCGAGAGTCTTTAGTTAAATTTCATCAAAAATGGATTAATATTAACGAAGTTATGATGATTTTTTAATTTGCTTTCAGATTCAGAATTTTCTAAAATTTTTAATTTTGATAAAAACAGAAAAATCACTATCACAGGCTAGATTTTTACAAGTTCAAATTAAACAAGTTACTGCGCACTAATATAATCTATAGAGAATATGCTAAAATTTTGCTTTTTAAAATTTCAAGTTATTTGGTTAAATATTCATTTTATAATAGCTTTTTTATTTGGCATAGCTTCTTTATAATATGCTTTTCGGAAAGGGAATTGCTATTTCCACTATGGTATTTTGCTATTTCCACTATGGTTACACAAGGTTTTCTATTTTTAGAATTCAAAATAATATATGTATATATGTTATACAAAGGCCCGGTGCACTGTTTTTGCAAAAAATAATTTTTGGTTACATGCCACTAATATTGTGTAACATTATACAAGTCTAATTTTGGTAACCTAACCCTAGCATTAGGCTTAATGCTGGTAGGCACTATCATGATAATGCACCCGGTGGGGTTAGATATAATTCCGGCCCACCCTAACTCTAAATCTAGACCAATCACAGTGCTTAATGCTGGTGGGCACTATTATTATGATAATGCCCCCGGGTCTACTCTAATCCTAAATCTAGGAACTCTAAAAACTAATTGTTCAAAGCAACATCCAATCACAGTACATATAATGGTTACACAATATATGCATCTAGAATTAGTTTTTAGGGTTCCTAGATTAGGGTTAGGGTGAGACGGAATTATATCTAACCCCACTGGAGGCATTATCATGATAGTGCCCACCCGGCTGACCCAGGGTTGGTTACCAAAATTAGACTTGTGTATTGTTACACAATATTAGTAGTGTGTAACCAAAAATTATTTTTGCAAAAACAGTGTACCAGGCCTTTGTATAACATAAATGCATATATTATTTTGAATTCTAAACATAGAAAATCTTGTGTAACTATGGTAGAAATAGCAATTTCCTTTTGGAAATAGAAGAATCTTTCATCAAAGATATCTCTACAAGTTCTTGACCAAATTCGATGAAAATTTTTTTATTTGTATTTTATGGATCTATAGAATTCAAATAAAAAAATTTTCATTGAATTTGATCAAGTGGTTGCAAAATTATCTTTGATTAAGAATTTCAAAATGCGTATCATATGACAGATACGTTTAATCAAATTTGATAAAATTTTTTTTATCTATTCTACAGATCCATAAAATTTAAATAAAAAATTTTTTTCAAATTTGATTAAGTGGTTGCAGAGATATCCTTGATCAAATATTTGTTATATGATATGCATTTTGAAATTCTCTAAATCTTTGATCAAAGATATCTCTGCAACTACTTGATCAAATTCGATGAAAATTTTTTATTTGAATTTTATGGATCCATAGAATTCAAATAAAAAAATTTTCATCGAATTTGATTGGGTAGTTGCAAAGATATCTTTGATCAAAGTTTTAGAGAATTCAAAAATGTATCATATAAGATATATTTAAATTTTTGACAAAACTTTGATCAAGAATATTTCTGCAACTACCTGATCAAAATTTGATGAACATTTTTTATTTGAATTCTACGGATTTATATAATTCAAATAAAAAAATTTCATCAAATTTGATCAAGTGATTGCAAAGATATCCTTGATCAAAGTTTTGTCAAAAAATTTAAACGTATCTGTCATGTGATAGATGTTTCTAAATTCTCTAAAACTTTGATCAAAGATATCTTTGCAACCACCTGATCAAATTTGATAAAAATTTTTTTATTTGAATTCTATGAATCCATAAAATTCAAATAAAAAAATTTTCATCGAATTTGATTAGGTGGTTGCTAAGTTACCTTTGCTCAAAGTTTTAGAAAAATTTGGCACAACTTGTATTTTGATAGACGTTTTGATTTTTTTCTAATATTTGATTGAAGGTATACTAGCAAACACCTGATCAAATTTGATGAAAATTTTTTTATTTGAATTCTATGAATACATAAAATTCAAATAAAAAATATTTTATTGAATTTGATCAAGTGGTTGCTAAGATATCTTCACTTAAAGTTAAGATTATCATATTGAATTTTACATATTCAAATACAGGTTTTATATTTTAAAAGCAGGTTTTACATATTTTATCTATTAAAACATGGGTTTTACACATTCAAAAAAGCGGATTTACATTTTTACACATGATCAATATGAATTTCATCTATTTTAGCTAATCAATGCAGGTTTTACTAGCAAGCAATGTGGGTTTTACTCTGTCATAATATAATTGTCACGGCTGAAGCTGAAAATGGCTGAAGCTAGAAATTAGAGGTCTTGATTTAAAACTATAAGCCCTGCTAAAATCTAACTATACTCTTTTATTATAAACTCTAACCCTAAATTCTAATCTAACTATAAAAAAAATTGTACAAAATGATTCCAAAATTTTTTGTAAATTTCATATTAAAATATTTAAAATTTCTAGCTCTAGCCATTTCCAGCTTTAGCCATGCCAATAATTTATACAAGTCACTCTCGTTATAGTGAACTCTCGATATAGTAAGGGTTAATTAAAATCTCGTTATAGTGAAATTAAGCTCAAAGCCAGTTTATATAAAATTCTCTTAATATAGTGAATTTACTAATAAGCTCTCGATATAATGAATTTTTTAAAAATTTTTATTAATGAAACGGATCATTTTACTATAATAAGAGTGACTTGTATTAATTATAATATAAAATAATATATTTAAGTAGAGGTCTGCTTGGTCAAAAAATTAGTATTTGAATATTCATTTGTTCAATATTTTATTATTCGAATATTCGTTCAAAAATTTTGAACGATATTCAAATATTCACTGAATATTCATTGAATATTAAATATATTTCAATTTTAAAAAATTATATAACTATCTCACTTAAATTAGCCAATAAAATTGCAAATAAATTATTAAAAAATAAAATAAAATTATAAAAAAATATATATATTTTCAATGAATATTCAATGAATATATTCAGTGAAATTTTAAATATTTGAATATTTATTCAGTGAAAAATTATATATTCAAATAGTAAATATTATTCATCGAGTCAGACCTCTATATTTAAGAACATTGTAATTTATCACAATAGATATATTGTTACCCCTGTTAGACCAATTAGAATACAAAATCAGGTATAACATGAAATTGAAACAAAACATGGTCTATTCTAAAAAATTACCTGTAACTCAAAATTTTGACTATGAAAGCATTCTTCAAGCTCTAACTAAAAAATGAATTCCTTGCAAAATTTTACTTTACATCTCTTTTTATTTATACACCACCCTAATTTGAGTTCCATAAGGTGACACCAAAGTTCAAGTGATAATTGACATTATCACATCACCATCACAGAAACCATAGCATATATATATAGCGATCATTATCTATTATACCATTACTAGATAATGAAGACTCTCATATAACTTATATGTTGTGGTTGCTATAGTGGTGATGCAATGATGTCGATTGTCACCCAAACTTTGGGTTTCGCCCTGTTGAACTCACCCTCACCTCATCCTAACACTAACACTAACTACTAAAAATATAAAACAAATAACATATAAACTACTGATAACCAAGCTAAATCCGGTTCTCAAAGCCATTATTCAATTGCATTTTTATATTTTAAATTAAAGTTCTTTAATACAATTATCAATATTCTTATTGCCACTTGTTCATCCTTGAGTTGCTCTCTAGGATCGCATGCCTGACACCAAGACTTTGAAGTGTTACACTAGTTACAGTAATCACACATTCAACAGCAACTCCGAGTTCGAAAGAGAATGCTCAATAAAAAGAAAGAATTCAGTATCAAACAAAAAAAATACAAGAACGTGAAAAGAAGCTCAAGAATATAAAAATACAAACTTACTGATACCCACGCTTGCCCATGCTGTTCTTCAAGCCAGATTGAATTCAAAAAAAAAAACCAGTAAAAATTAAATTAATATTAGAGCGAAAAAAAATAATACCAAAAAAAGAAACAACTAAGCCATATCCAAAAAGGTGGCAAACCAACATCAAATCCAAAAGATAACAAAAGCTACACAAAAGACAACAAATAACTCCGCGCCATGTTGAAATTCACGTTAGAACCGGTAATAGCAAAATTGAAACGACAATACCAACACTAAAAGTAATAATATTAAGATTATCAATCTTATTAATCTTAAAAAATGATTGGCTGATCATATAGAGCAGGGTGGAGAAAAACATTTTCTTAATGGATTGGATTTACTGTTTTGTACTAGATTTAGACAGTTTTCAAAAACTCATAAAAAATCTAAAAAATTTAAAACCCAAATTTTTTTTATTTACAAAAATCTTATAAATATTCAAAAATAGTTTGGTATTATTTATTGGCAAAAATAAAATAGCGACCTGTCGCTATGCGACCCCTATATGATCGGCCAATCATTTTTGAGATTGGCGATCATATATAAATGATGATCATCATTGATAATCATTGTTTTCTTTTTTTGTTTTTTTTTTCTTCAAGGCTGGAGTCGTTTTGGAGTCGTGCTTCGCCGCCACTTTTCTTTTGCAAGTTTTTTTTTTGGTTCCTTTTTTTCTTGTCTTCAACTAGTACTTCTTTTTTTTATCGTTTTGAAGTTGTTTCGAAGTCAGTTCACCGTTTCGCCATTTCGCTGTTTCACTATTTTGCCATTTCGCCATTTCACCATTTCGCCATTTTGACATTTCGCTGTTTCGACGTTTCACCGCCATTTTGCTGTTTCACTAGAATAGTATAACAGTAGAAGTTTTTTTTTTAATTTTTTAATTTTTTTTTTTATTATAATTACAGTAATTAAATTTTTTTTTTGCAGCTATTATTCTTAGTTCCGCGAGCTATATTAGCTATATTGTATATTGTAGCGGGTGGGCACTTAAGTCGTATGATTTTGGTCTTTTTTTTTTTTTTTTTTTT
>QKWP01000067.1:109573-124049 GCA_003550325.1 Gigaspora rosea
ATTATTATTGTAAATTTTGTAGAATTTTTTATTTTTACTTGCTTTAATCATCTTTTATTAAATTCATTCTTTTTTTGTAGCATATTAATCATTGACGGCCAGAAAAAAAAAATAAAAAAAAAAAGAATTTAGAAATCACCGAGCAGAAGCCTATCGTCTAATGGGAAGATAAAAGGATGCAATTATTGATCTAATGCAATTGCTTGGTATTGAACCCAGTAATGTTGTAGATGAATTATTGAAAAAAATAGATCAAAGCGTAATAGTGGTATATGTTTTCGATTATTATTGTAAATTTTATAGAATTTTTTATTTTTACTTAGAAGTACTTTAATCGTCTTTTATTTTGGAATAAAAAATTATTTAGCATATTAATCATTGACGGCCAGAAAAAAAAAAAGAATTTAGAAATCACCAAGCAGAAGCCTATTGTCTAACGGGAAGATATAAGGACACAATTATTGATCTAATGCAATTGCTTGGTATTGAACCTAGTGATATTGTAGATGAATTATTAAAAAAAATGGATTGAAGCGTTTAATATGTGCAATGTAGTATATGTTTTCGAATACTTCGAATATTATTGTAAATTTTATAGAATTTTTTATTTTTACTTACTTTAATTGTCTTTTATTAAATTCATTCTTGATAGCATATTAATCATTAACGGCCAGAAAAAAAATAAAATAAAAAAAAAAGAATTTAGAAATCACCAAGCAAAAGCCTATCATCTAATGGGAAGATATAAGGACGCAATTATTGATCTAACACAATTGCTTGGTATTGAACGCAAGTGATGTAGATGAATTATTGAAAAAAAATAGATCGAAGTGTTTAATATGTGCAATAGTAGTATGTTTTTGATTATATTTTTTACTTAGTACTTTAATTGTCTTTTATTAATTCATTCTTGAATTAGCATATTAATCATTAACGGGCAGAAAAAAAAATAAAAAAAAAAATTTAGAAATCACCGAGCAGAAGCCTATCATCTAATAGGAAGATAAAAGGACGCAATTGCTTGGTATTGACGCAAAATGTTACACCTTTGTCTATGTATGCATTTTTTTAAAGTTATGGCCTTTAAAATCTCGTATGACATTGGACTTAAAACTTAAAGCATAATTCAAAAGAGAAATTTATTAGATTGTGTCTAGAACTATTGACAGCAGTTGTAGGAATTTCACGGACCCAGTAATTTTGTAGATAAATTATTGAAAAAAAATAGATCGAAGCGTAATAGTGGTATATGTTTTCGATTATATTTTTTACTTAGTACTTTAATTGTCTTTTATTAAATTCATTCTTTTTTTTGTAGCATATTAATCATTGATGGCCAGAAAAAAAAAATAAAAAAAAAAGAATTTAGAAATCACCGAGCAGAAGCCTATCGTCTAATGGAAAGGTATAAGGACACAATTATTGATTTAACGCAATTGCTTGGTATTGAACCCAAGTGATGTAGATGAATTATTGAAAAAAATGGATCGAAGCATAATAGTGGTATATGTTTTCGATTCTTATTGTAAATTTTATAGAATTTTTTATTTTTATTTAGTACTTTAATTCTTTTATTAAATTCATTCTTTTGAATTAGCATATTAATCGATTAGCATATTAATCATTGACGGCCAGAAAAAAAAAAAAGAATTTAGAAATCACTGAGCAGAAGTCTATCGTCTAACGAAAAGATATAAGGATGCAATTATTGATCTAACACAATTGCTTGGTATTAAACTCAGTGATGTTGTAGATGAATTATTAAAAAAAATGGATCGAAGCATTTAATATGTGCAATAGTGGTATATGTTTTTGATTATTATTGTAATTTTATAGAATTTTTTAATTTACTTAGTAATTTAATCATCTTTTATTAAATTCATTTCTCGAGAATTCATTGACGGCCAGAAAATAAAAAAAAATTAGAAATCATCGAGCAGAAGCCTATCATCTAACAGGAAGATATAAGGACGCAATTATTGATTTAACACAATTGCTTGGTATTGAACCCAGTGATGTTGTAGATGAATTATTGAAAAAAAATGGATCGAAGTGTGATAGTGGTATATGTTTTCGATTATTATTGTAAATTTTATAGAATTTTTTATTTTTACTTAGTATTTTTAATCATCTTTTATTAAATTCATTCTTTGAGGAATAGCCATTGACGGCCAGAAAAAAAAAATAAAAAAAAAGAATTTAGAAATCACTAAGCAGAAGCCTATTGTCTAACGGGAAGATATAAGGACGCAATTATTTTCGATTATTATTGTAAATTTTATAGAATTTTTTATTTTTACTTAGTACTAGTACTCTCTTTTATTAAATTCTTTCTTGAGAATTCATTGACGGCCAGAAAAAAAAATAAAAAAAAAAGAATTTAGAAATCACCGAGCAGAAGCTTATCGTCTAACAGGAAGGTATTATTGATCTAACATAATTGCTTGGTATTGAACCCAGTAATGTTGTAGATGAATTATTGAAAAAAAATGGATCAAGGCATAATGGTGGTATATGTTTTCGATTATTATTTTTTACTTAGTACTTTAATCATCTTTTATTAAATTCATTCTTGTGAATTACATATTAATCATTGACGGCCAGAAAAAAAATAATAATAAAATAATAATAAAAAATAATAAAAAAAAATAAAATAATAATAAAAACAATAATAAAAAAAAAATAAAATAATAATAATAATAAAAAAAAAAAAATTTAGAAATCACCGAGCAGAAGCCTATCATCTAACATGAAGATATAAGGACGCAATTATTGATCTAACACAATTGTTTGGTATTGAACCCAGTGATGTTGTAGATGAATTATTGAAAAAAAATGGATCGAAGCATAATAGTGGTATGTGTTTTCGATTATTATTTTTTACTTAGTACTTTAATCATCTTTTATTAAATTCATTCTTAGCATATTAATCATTGATGGCCAGAAAAAAAAATAAAAATAAAAAAATAAAAAAAAAAGAATTTAGAAATCACCGAGCAGAAGCCTATCGTCTAACATTAAGATATAAGGACACAATTATTGATCTAACACGGTCATTGAACCCAAGTGATGTTGTAGATAAATTATTGAAAAAAAATGGATCGAAGCGTAATAGTGGTATATGCTAGGGGTCTTAATGGGTCGGGTTGGGTCGGGTTTGGGCCTGACCTGGGTCAGACCCACTTGGGTTAAAACCCAACCTGGGTCTGACCCGCCTCATGTCAAACCTGACCCAGGTCTGACCCGCCTCATGCCAAACCCGACCCGGGTCTGACCCACCTCATGTCAAACCCGACCCGGGTCTGACCCAACCCAACCCAACCCGGGTTGAACCCGGGTTAATGATGGGTGATGCAACGATTGCTTATTATATTACTACCTAAAACCTATCTAAGGCCGATTGCTCAGCCTGGTGGTAGCACAGATTATTTCGTAAAATTTTCGACATAATAAACTTGCATTCCAAGTTATTCCTATCTTGTTTAGGCATGGGCAGTTCTTCTATTACGCCAAAATAAAGAACCTTAAAGATTTAGCTTGAATTTTGGGTTATAGTGAAGATCTGAATTTTTTAGTATTTAGACATTCATTATAACGAATTTCACGAGCCACAAAGTAAAACTTGCCGAAGCCCTTATTAGAAGTGCTTTAAGCCAATTAGGGAATGTCAAAGTCTAAAAGAAGTTATTTTTGTTAATTTTGACGGCGATTATTTAAACATTGCCCGGCTCACAAAAGAAATTTTTAAGAAAAGTAAGTTAAAATGATTTATTATGGCTTAATGTAGATAAATTATTATTAACGTTATAAGTAAAATTTTAATTATTTAACATTTAAAAAAACAATGCAAAATTTAGATTAACAGATGCTAGAAACAAAATAGCAGAAAGTCCTTTATTTTTTCCAAAACCAACTGCTTTTTTGCTTCTAAACCATTGTAAATTCTTGCTCCATTATCGAATAAGGTAATAAAGCCATTTGTAGCAACCTTTTAATTCCTTTGGCTACTTTCTGCTGGGCTTTGACACTTAATTTAGTATAAATATGCAGAATAATCCGTCCTTGTCGATTAATATACTTCCTTAAAGTTTCTACAAAATCTCTAGGTTAGATGTCCGATTAATTTCTTTTATTACTTTTATTAATTTAAACCAGTAATGTGAAAAGTTATACTAAGTGACAGACAATAAACGGAATAAAAGTTCCTGTTTCTGAAAAACCTACTACTACCTATTTTCCCTATAAATACACCATTTCTTTTTTGAATAATTACCAAAATGAGGACCAACTGCGAGATGCTGTGGTTCATGAGTTTACTCACCATTATCTCTATTCAATGATTGGCGACCATAAACACAACGATAATTTTTACTCTACCATGGAGCGTTTGGAGAATTGATTTGATAAAAATCAAGGATAAAGTCATAAAATGTATAAAAAAAAGATGAAACAATAAAAGAATTATCTTTATAAATATCAATAAAAAATATAAATGATTATTAATAAGTAATTATTCAGTGGCTCATGATCGAGAAAATTGAGAAAGGACACGTTCAATTTCAGAATTGAAGTAAATTCAGAAATGACTTGGAACAATAATAGTTTAGAATAATCCTTTTATCACGCAGCATTCAACTTGCGCTTTTCTTATTGTATTCCGTACTGTGTAAAGTATGTTATAGAAAAAATAAAATAAGTGCTTACTATACAAGTATGTATTCATATATATGTATATAAAATTGATCATGCGTTGATAAATATCGCAAAATTTGTCTAATCGGGCAAATGATTAGCTGACAGTGCTGCGCAGCAGCACATTTCAGCTAATCATTTACACGATTGGACAAATTCTACGATATTTATCAACGCATGACTCAATATTTATGTTATCCGACAATTATAATCATGATTCGTAAGTCGTGATTAGCTAACTGAGTTTTAATTTGAATAAACATGCTTATATCGTATAACATATGAAAAAATAACAAGAAGAAATTTTTCATGACATAAGAGTTTGCCAGATAAAATATAATAAATGTTATTATAATACCTACAAAAAAACTGAAAGCCAGTATAAGTTTAAAGTGTAACTGATTTATATCGACCTATTAAAAAATAAATATAGTAAACGAAATATTAAAATTGTGATCTTATTTAAAATACATTGAATTTATGATGTAGACAAGTTTTACACTGGGTGATGCTAGTATATAAATAATACGCAAATTAAAATATTTATTATAATTGTATTTTACCCTATATTATCCTATATCATATCTTAAGTTAACCGGATACCTCAATAATTTATCCGTTTATCAATTTTATAATTCGGGTACCGGATAGTCTAATAGTTAACCGGTTATTGTACCCTAGGGATACGACCACTAATCTGTGATCGCTGCATACATACTTTAAAATGATGCAGATTCAATCACTAGATCACGAGAATTTTGCCTGTAAAAATTTTACGTACTGTACGTACGAAGTTCTTTTTATCATATAAATTAATTAATTATTTATTTAGAAATAGTTTCGTCATGTGTCACCCATTATTAACCTGGGTCTGACCCGGGTCTGACCTGACCCGGGTTGTTTCTGACCCGGGTCTGACCCGACCCGAGTTTTTTTCGACCCGGGTCTGACCCAACCCGGGTTTGATCTAACCCAACCCGACCCGGGTTGGGTCTGACCCGGGTCGGGTTGGGTCAGACCCGACCCAGCTAAGACCCCTAGTATATGCTTTCGATTATTATTGTAAATTTTATTGAATTTTTTATTTTTACTTAGTACTTTAATTGTTTTTTATTAAATTCATTATTCTTTAGCATATTAATCATTGACGGGCAGAAAAAAAAAAGAATTTAGAAATCACCGAGCAGAAGCCTATTGTCTAATAGGAAGATATAAGGACACAATTATAGATCTAACACGATTGCTTGGTATTGAACCCAAGTGATATTGTAGATGAATTATTGAAAAAAAATGGATCGAAGCATAATAGTGGTATATGTTTTTGATTATTATTGTAAATTTTATAGAATTTTTTATTTTTACTTAGTATTTTAATCGTCTTTTTTAGCATATTAATCATTGACGGCCAAAAAAAAAAAAAAGAATTTAGAAATCACCAAGCAGAATCCTATCGTCTAACGTTAAGATATAAGGACACAATTATTGATCTAACACGGTATTGAACCCAAGTGATGTTGTAGATAAATTATTGAAAAAAAATGGATCGAAGCGTAATAGTGGTATATGCTTTCGATTATTATTGTAAATTTTATTGAATTTTTTATTTTTAACTTAGTACTTTAATTGTCTTTTATTAAATTCATTATTCTTTAGCATATTAATCATTGACGGCCAGAAAAAAAAATAAAAAAAAAAGAATTTAGAAATCATCAAGCAGAATCCTATCGTCTAACAGATGATATAAGGACGCAATTATTGATCTAATGCAACTGCTTGGTATTGAACCCAGTGATGTTGTAGATGAATTATTGAAAAAAATGGATCAAAGCGTAATAGTGGTACATGTTTTTGATTATTATTGTAAATTTTATAGAATTTTTTATTTTTACTTAGTACTTTAATCATCTTTTTTAGCATATTAATTATTGACAGCCAAAAAAAAAAAAAAGAATTTAGAAATCACTGAGCAGAAGCCTATTGTCTAACGGGAAGATATAAGNAAAAAAGAATTTAGAAATCACTGAGCAGAAGCCTATTGTCTAACGGGAAGATATAAGAACGCAATTATTGATCTAACACAATTGCTTGGTATTGAACCCAAGTGATGTTGTGGATGAATTATTGAAAAAAAATGGATCCAAGCATAATAGTGATATATGCTTTCAATTATTATTGCAAATTTCATATAATTTTTTATTTTTACTTAGTACTTTAATTGTCTTTTGCTAAATTCATTCTTTGATTGATTAGCATATTAATCATTGACGGCCAGAAAAAAAAAATAAAATAAAAAAAATAAATAAATAAAAAAGAAGTTAGAAATCACTGAGCAGAAGCCTATCGTCTAACAGAAAGATATAAGAACGCAATTACTGATCTAACACAATTGCTTGATATTGAACCCAAGTGATGTAGATGAATTATTGAAAAAAAATGGATCGAAGCGTAATAGTGGTATATGTTTTGATTATTATTGTAAATTTTATTGAATTTATTTTTACTTAGTACAGCACTTTAATCATTTTTTGTTAAATTCATTCTTGAGAATTAGTATATTAATTATTGACAGCCAGAAAAAAAAATAAAAAAAATAAAAAAAAAATTTAGAAATCACCGAGCAGAAGCCTATTGTCTAACGGGAAGATATAAAGACACAATTATTGGTCTAACACAATTGCATAGTATTGAACCCAGTGATGTTGTAGATAAATTATTGAAAAAAAAATGTATTGAGGTGTAATAGTAGTATATGTTTTTGATTATTATTTTTTACTTAGTACTTTAATTGCCTTTTATTAAATTCATTCTTGAGAAAGCATATTAATTATTAACGGCCAGAAAAAAAAATAAAAAAAAAAAAAAGAATTTAGAAATCACCGAGCAGAAGTCTATCGTCTAACGGGAGATATAAGGATGCAATTATTGATCTAACACAATTGCTTGGAAGTGGTTGTAAATGAATTATTGAAAAAAAATGGATCAAAGCGTAATAGTGGTATATGTTTTCGATTATTATCAGTTATTGTAAATTTTATTGAATTTTTATTTTTACTTAGTATTTTAATTGTCTTTTATTAAATTCATTCATAGCATAATTAATCATTAACGACCAGAAAAAAAAAAAAAAAAAGAATTTGAAATCACTGAGCAGAAGCCTATCGTCTAACGGAAAGATATAAGAACACATTTATTGATCTAACAATGGCTTGGTATTGAACCCAGTAATGTAGATGAATTATTGAAAAAAACAATGGATCGAAGCGTAATAGTAGTATATGTTTTCGATTATTATCAGTTATTGTAAATTTTATTGAATTTTTATTTTTACTTAGTATTTTAATTGTCTTTTATTAAATTCATTCATAGCATAATTAATCATTGATGCCCAGAAAAAAAATAAAAAAAAATAAAATAAAATAAAAAAAAAAAAAAAATTTAGAAATCACCGAGCAGAAGCCTATCATCTAACGGGAAGATATAAGGACACATTTATTGATCTAAAACAATGGCTTGGTATTAAACCCAGTGATGTAGATGAATTATTGAAAAAAACAATGGATTGAAGCATAATAGTGGTATATGTTTTCGATTATTATCAGTTATTGTAAATTTTATTGAATTTTTATTTTTTATTTTACTTAGTATTTTAATTGTTTTTTATTAAATTCATTCATAGCATAATTAATCATTGACGGCCAGAAAAAAAATAAAAAAAATTTAGAAATCACCGAGCAGAAGCCTATCGTCTAATGGGAAGATATAAGGACACATTTATTGATCTAACACAATAGCTTGGTATTGAACCCAGTGATGTAGATGAATTATTGAAAAAAACAATAGATCGAAGTGTAATAGTGGTATATGTTTTCGATTATTATTATAAATTTTATAGAATTTTTTATTTTTACTTAGTACTTTAATCGTCATTTATTAAATTCATTTTTTAACATATTAATCATTAACGACCAGAAAAAAAAAATAAAAAGAAATAAAAAAAAATAAAATAAAATAAAATAAAATAAAAAGAATTTGGAAATCACCGAGCAGGTCTAACAGGAAGATATAAGGATGCAATTATTAATCTTACACAATTGCTTGGTATTGAACCCAGTGATATTGTAGATGAATTATTGAAAAAAATGGATCAAAGCATAATAATGGTATATGTTTTCAATTATTTTATAGAATTTTTTATTTTTATTTAGTATTTTGACAGCCAGAAAAAAAATAAAAAAAAATAATAATAATAATAAAAAATAGAAAAAAATAATAATAACTTAATAAAAAATAAAAAAAAAATAATAAAAAAAAAACAATAAATAAAAAAAATAAAATAAAGAATTTTCATCTAACGGGAAGATATAAGGACGCAATTATTGATCTAACACAATTGCTTGGTATTGAACCCAGTAATGTTGTAGATGAATTATTGAAAAAAATGGATCGAAGCATTTAATATATGCAATAGTGGTATTATTATTGTAAATTTTATAGAATTTTTTTATCTAGTATTATAAAATTGAAATTATAGTTAGGAGCTAGGGTTTGTTAGAATGCTGACCATTTTTACTTAGCATTTTAATCGTTTTTATTAAATTCATTCTATACCCGGTGAGAATTAAAATTGTCAAAAAAAAAAAAACAAAAAAAAAAGGATAAATACAAAGGATTTATTTATTATAAATAGTCTGGCAAAATGGATTGGAATGAGTTGAAAAAAATGGTACAAGACACTTGTTTACTATAAAATACTAGGATAAAATAAAATATGAAAAATAGCATACACACGGGGCTAGGTCTAATACTTCATTATTTTTTTTATTTGTTTACAAGTTTTTTTTCTTTTTTGTTTAAATCGAATTTATGAAGAGCGTTAAAGATCAAAAATAAATGTGCGCAAAAAGTAAAAATAATAAAGAGTATACATACGCAGGTCGCAATGCGATAATTTTTTTTTATTTGCCAAGTTTTTTTGCTTTATTGCTACTACTAGTTTTACTACAAGTTTTTTTTGTTTTTTAAAGTACTATTCTACGGGGAATTTCTATGGAATTTCTATGTAATTATCGAAAGTTTAAAAGCGTTAAGATTTAAAAAAATTAAAATAATTTTTTTTCTTAAATCAATTAGAACGCTACATGGATTCCCATTGGGCGGTTTATTTACTATTATCATGTCGATCATATGACTAGCGTCAATTGACTGCATGTCCTCTAATCGTCATGTCAATAGTTACCCCGCTTTAGCGGACCCCCAAAACTGGAATACTGGACCGGAGCTGAAGTACCGGACGTCGACCTCAGGGACAAGGTCTACCAACCTGGCCGCCGAATCGGAAACCGGAGGAAAAGGACCTATGCTATAAAAGTAGGTACCAGGGGAGGAAAACCATAGTGGCACCTAATGCCAGGTAGATCAACCCTTCCGGGCCAACTGGATTGGAAGTCTGGGAAAACCGGGGAAGGACCGGTAGGAAAGTGATGGTGGGTACCGGGTTGGAGCGAACCTTATAAGGGCAGAAGTAGGTAATGGTAGCGGTTGGGTATCCCCCGACTGCAAGTTGTTCGCCTCGGTGAATGCATAAGTTACCGAAGTATAGGTATTACCTGGGTAGGACAGGGACTGCTCTACCAAGTTTTCCGCCGAGGATACAGAATTAAAATGGGCTCTAAGGACGACAGATAAGCATCCAGAACTGGCTAACTGACTGCTTATGTAACAGGCCTGTTCCGGTGATACAGGATAGGTTGGCAGGAGGAGCAGGGATCAGAGGGTTTAAATAAGCAATCCCCTAGTCGGGTTGCAGGTATAGAGCTAGTGTGGAACCCGCGAGGTAACCTTCGGGCGGACTACTTAAATTAGACGACCAAAAGTTGTACGTGTGGCTAGTTGTATCCTCGTCAATGTAACAAATACAGGTGGCCCTTAGTGGGACACTAACCCAAATATCCTGAATAAAAAATTCCTCTGTCCCAAGACGGACACTTTAAAAAAAAAAAAATTAAACCAAATATCTTCTAAAGAACATATGCAACTTTTGAAAACAGTCTGCAAAAACCTACAAAAAAAATAAAGAAGTTGATTACTTAAATAATAATAAAAAAATTTAAAAATTATGTTAATTAAGCTTTATGAATTAAGCAGTACAATATATTTTATTACCTATTACTATATGGTAGATAGTACTTTAATTCTCAATAAATCTACCTTTTATTTGCATGATACAATATAATGCAACTGAATTTCTTGAAGAGATACTTGCTACGGAGCTATTTTACTAATAAAGTGTTGTACCAACAATAGTTTAATGATATTATAAGTTTGCTTCTGTGTATTTTTTTTGTACTTGGCAAAAAGTAATACAAAATACAAATAAAAACAAAAAATATAAAAAATATAACTTGAACTCTTTTTTTAGCAGGTTCTTGGATGTTCACAGGTAAAGATTTTCTTTTTGATGCAATTAGCTTAAAGATTTTATTCTTATGTTTTTTAAATAATATGTTGGTTTAATCGTAATCATAATCATAATCATAATTCTAATTGTAAAGTAATAGTAATAGTATATTACTAAATTTTTACTTCGAATTCTTTTTAAAAAAATGTTAAATTAATAATAAAAATTTTACTTTATGAGTGTTTCCTTTATGTTTATGTTTATTAGTAAGTATTCTGACTTTTTTTCATTTTTGTTATTTTTTTGGTCAGATTTTCTACTGGTCAAATGAATTGATAATTGTATGAAAAAAAAGTAATTTTATTATTTGTTGTTTTACTTTAACCTATTTTTTATTAAGAATTATTAATTATTAAAAAATATATATATATTTATTTGTAGCTTGCTCGTGAGCAGTATTGAAAAATCTCATTTTTATAAAATTTTCAAGAATAGATTAGAGGCCAAAATATTTATCGTTATATTACCTCATTTTTTCTTTTATATTCTCTATATAGAATCTATAAAAATATGAATCATATGGATATTTCAATAGTGCTTATTTTTTTATTAATATTAAATAACCCAGTATTTGTATTTGACCTTGGTCAAACAAATATGTTGTTATATTTGTATAATTTTAGTATAAGTTTAAAATATTAGTATTAGAAAAATATCATAGAAATATTAAGAATAGTATAAATTTTTTTATTGAAGCAATCAAATCTGTAGTATTAATTTCATTAGGAAAACTTTTCTTTGTTCTTAAAAAGAAGTTATTTTCATTAATAACTCGTTATTATAACTCGTTATTATATCTCTTTATTATAACTCATTATTATAACTCGTTATTATATCTTTTTTTTTTTTTTTTAAATGTTAAAGGTGAGACCTTTTATTATATCTTTTTATAATAACTCATTATCATAACTCGTTATTATATCTCTTTATTATATTCCCTTATTATGTTTCATTATAGTGAAAATCCTAATTTTCTACAGATATATAAACCTTGCCTTTTTCCCCAAAGTAGAGGAAGTTCTGTTCTTTACTTTTCTTCCTTTCTAAAAATATTTGTACCTTAAAATATTATACCTAATAAATTGATATTATCCTTTGACTATAAATCTTATATTTTATATTCTGTTATTTTATTTTCTTGTTTATATTTTCTCTTTATCTTTACATTCCTTATCCTCTTACATATTAAGTCAAGTGATATAGTTGCTTGCCAAAAAGTTACTATATTACAGTTTTGGCGATGACAATAGGACCTGTAACTCTTTGTATCTATGATTTCTAGCCTTTTATTTAAAATCTATTCTCTTTTTTAGTTTCTTTCTTTTTTTCTTTTTCTTTCTTTTTCTTTTCTTTTTTTTTGCTTTTCTTCTTTTATATATTTAGTTAACAAATCTTGTCCTTTTTGAAATTTTTCTTTACCCTTTCTTTTGTTGTAATACAAAGCTTCTTTTGAGTTATACAAAAGTCATTTTTGGTTATACAAAGCTCAAAACACTCCTACTAGTTGGAACTATATAGACCTTTAATTTTTGAAAAATGTTACATGAAACTTTTTTTTTAATATATTATAAACAACACTCTATACAGTATATTTTAATTTAACTTATTTTTTTATATATATTTATATATACACACATATGTATTTTTCAATTTTTTTTTCTTTTATTTATAATTTTTTTTTTTACCATGAGTAATCAACGAGCTCTTTTTAACAAAATTTATAAAAAATTAGTATATGCCTTACCTGAAAAATTTCATTCAGTATCTGTTCCTATGCCTATTATCTATTCATGGGAAAAATGTTATTAGCAAACATATAAATTATATAAAATAGCTCAAAACCAAAAGGACCATGTAAAAATACTTGCCTATTCTTATCACCTAGGATCTTTAGTATTGGCTTGTCCTAATCAAACCAAAGTTCATATTAATCCAAAAAGCAAAAAGGCTTGAATTAGGACTTATCATTTATTTAAAACTGTTGGATATAATAAGATTTATCAAGTTCAAAAATTAAAACTTAAATATATATATTATTTAGATAAGGAAACTTTCAGAAAAATTATTAAAATATTTTTAGAAAATAGTTAAAAATTTTTTCTTCTCTTCTGTATCTCTTTAAACATTATTATGGACATTTATTTTTGGATTTAATAGCTTGAATCAATGGATATTTTATTTTTTTTATTTTTTCTTTAATTTTTTTATCAATTCTATTTTATATTTTCTTTTATATTTAGAGAACATGAGCCCTATTTACAATTTCACCATTCATACTTGAATAGCATTGGATATAAAAGAATATTTTTTTTGTCTAAATTGATATTTTTTTTAATATAAAGCCATCGTCTTTATATCTTATAACCCTTTATCCATTGCATAAAGGTTCTTTATTTTTTTTGGATTTTTTTTAATTGTGAATTTTTTTCTAATTCTATATAGGAATTGAGACTAAAAAATGCTTGTATTTTTTTTTGAAATTCCTTTATAATATTTTCTTTATTGTTTATCCAATTCAATAGGAATTGAGGCTATAATGCTTAAAATTTTTGTTTTATTATTTATTATTTTTTTTCTTGGATCCAAATTTTGAATTAAGGCGGAAATCTTGAATTTTTATTTTTTATTATTTTTTTTTCTGATTCTGGGTGAATTGAGGCTTGATAAAGCTTTGTATTTAATGTGAATATATGGACTATTTATTTTATTCCTCTTAATTCATTGTCATATTTTGGTTAACCACCCCTATTCGAATTTTTTTACTTATCTATTATTCAATTTTATTTATTAGTACTTTGATCAAGTATTAATATTTTTACAATTATTTTCTTTTGATTATTTTTTTTCTTTTCAAACGATTATTTTATTTGCTATTTGCAAATGAATTTTAGTAGCTACTTCAATGATTATACCTTTTAAATTTTTGTTCACTTTTTGTCAAATTAATTCAAAGATTTTATTTTATTTTTTTTTAGTTTCTTTTAATTATTTTTTTATTTTTATTTTTTAATGGCCGTCTACTTTGGCCGATGGTTTTATTGAATATTTGTAATATTTGTTACATGAATGAGTGTACAACTAGCCACATGTGCACTTTTGGTGCCTAATTTAAGTAGTCCGCCTGAAGGTTCTACACTAGCTGTCATACCTGCAGACCAACTACGGGACCTGCCTATTTAAACTCTCTGACCTATGCTTCTTCTATTACTATCTTACCTATAAGCCAGTATATATTATGACTTTTCTAGGGTTATTCACAATAACTACCGACCTTAGGGCTACTTTACCCTCGTAGAAATTGCCAGCCACTTACAAGAATATGTCCCA
>QKWP01000067.1:146626-161892 GCA_003550325.1 Gigaspora rosea
TTGAAGTCGTGTATTTCTTTTACATTTCTGGGGAGCACTGGCTTATCTGTTGGGTTCACAGTCATAATGTTGAGTGGGAGTGGGAGTCTAAATCTATATCTGAATTTAACTTCAGTAAGAAAGGTGATTGCTAGTTGTTTGTCTGCAATAGGGTAGGTGTATAGTAGATCAGTTTTGATCTTGGAGGGTTCGTTTGATAGGCGAGGTCTTGCAAGAATGTAATCATTTGGTAGACGTCTGAATTTGTATTTCTCTCTTAACATTCCCACCATGTTTGCGAAGTCTTCAGAAGAGAGCATCGGATCCAGGAGGAACAGTCGTCTTAGATTTGGTGGTAACTCTTGCGGGGTGAGAGGGAGAGGTTCCTTTTTTTCCTGTGGTGGTAGGTTGAAATATAGCGATGGGATCCGGTCGAAGTGGTAGAATTCTTTAAGCTTAGCTCTGTATTCAGATAAACGGGATAGGGAGTCATATTCGGTAATTGGGAACAAATCTCTAATGGTTTCAACCAGGTCCTCTGGGTCTGCAGGTAATGGTGATTTGTTATCGTAAAAGTATGAGCTTGGAAGCAGTGAAAAGGAGAAAATTTTTCTAAGTGCGGCTACTACTGCTCTTGTATGTTTGTGTTCTGTAATAGGTAGAGCGAAAGGAAGGAATTCAATAATATGTTCCGGGATCAAGTCTGGGCTGTCAGGTAGTGGTTCAAGGTTGTCCGACAAGGCTTCACCAAGGAATTTTCTCATGGTTTCAAATGGTAGAATATTTTCCATTTTGGCAAATTTTGCACAGTAGTAGATTATAGTGGTAGTTTGGTGTGCGTTGTGTGTAATAAAGTTCAAGTTGGTAATATAATTAGCTGCGAGTTTCTTTTTGAGCATAGTGTATATTTGGTCTCGATTTTTCTTATTCGTGATTGGGACTTGGTATGCTTTTTTGTAGTTATTTAGAGCTTTGTTGAAGCATTCTTCATACTTGATTTGGTGTGCCGGTTTACTTTTCCTGTCTCTAGTGAATGAGCGAAAGAAAGATGTGTCTTGGTGTTTAAATTTTAGACTAATTGCTGGGGGTATGTTATGCTCTGTTGGCTTATGCGTGATTTTATCGGCGAAGAACTTTTTCAATGTAGTTTCGTCTTTTAGTGCGTCCATAATTTTGTCAGGGTTCCATTCTTTTGTGTCCAGGGGGTGGTCTTTTGTTTTTTTTCATTGCTTCTGCTACTGCTTCTGTCCAAAGGGTTACTAATTCCTGTGACATTTGATCATGCGGTCTATTATGGCGAGCCACTTGGCTATAGCTCGGTGCTTTTCCTCGGTCATGTGTCAATTCAACGGTATAGTCCGATTTACTATCCGTTTCCATATTGCAATCCTGTTCCATTTGAGAGTCTGTTCCTAGTGTAGCATCTACGTGAACTGATGAGGGGAAATAATCATCTATGTCGATGAAATCGTCATCGTCGAGCTTGTTATGAGTCGGAACACCGGGGGCATCGTGGGAAGATTGTTCGGTAGTATCGTGGGAATCCTGTAGATCAGCCGCTTTTGGGTAGTATTCCTGGTCGGGGGAGGTTCCGGGTCCTGCATTGTTCATCACCAAATCGGGGTTGTTGTTTTGATCTGTGCATGATGATGTCATTTGATTATGTGATGATGTCATTTTGGAGTCTGACGGGGGTGAGCCGCTTTGGCCACCTATTGCCTTGGTATTATGAGGTGTTTCTGGGTTTGATAGGCGAGACTTTTTGGTTAAGGGGGTTTTGGTTGGGGAGGGGTCCCTCGCGGTGCGGGTTTGGGTTTTTGGTTCCATTTGCAGCTGGGGAATATAAAAATATTGGAGGTCTTTGAGTCGCTTTATTTGCCTCTTATCCCCTCTCAAGAGGATAGAGTCGAAGATGTATGGTGTGTCTTCTGGGCAGTCTCGTTTCCTTTTGTTCTGAGTTATGTTTATAATTGTTGTTCGAGGCACCAGAGGTAATTTTGGGCCTGCCTGGCCTGTAATTTCTTCTTAGTTATTTATTATTCAATTATACTTTCACCGATTTTTAACTTATTTTTGTTTACTTAATGATTTACGGATTTTTGGGAAAGAGATCGCTTCTGGATGCTAATTTTATTCTAATATTTTTTAATTTAAATGATGAAATAATAGCGACACAATAAAAACGTAAAGAAAAAGTACTAGAATTCTTTGATACGCTTGAAGCGGATTTAAATGGAAATCCGGAATGGTCGAAATGGTTTGGTAAGTGAGAATTATTATGTTTCTTATAATATGAATAGGCTACTTATTTTATTTAAGCAATGATAATTCTAATTGGTCTTTCTCCTTTTTTTTTGTTGGTTTGTTTTTGATAAGGACTGCCATTTTCAAAAAATCTGGCAGCAGATCTATATTTTGAACCATTTTTTACAAAACAATGGTTAGAGACATTTACAGCGTCGTTATACAATTTCCTAAACACTATATTTCAAAATATGCATATCCTGTTTTTTTTATACCAAAGAATGAGACAAGAAATTAAGAGTAACTTATGTATCTTTAGTCTAAGGACATACTTGACGTGTAGAACTGTTCTTTATTAGTTTGATCACAAAAAATTTGACGTGTTTTTTTTTTTTTGAGTAAATAAACAGATAGGCTCGGTTAAGACGGCCAGCCAATCAAAAATTGGTTGGTACAGGTCTAGGTGTTTCGATCTTATTATTTAAGATTAAATTCGGATCCTACTTTGTGTATCCGGATGATAATCCAAATCTGGATAAATCTGAATTCAATTATTGAATCCGGGTTCTATATGAGCTCAAAGTGCCATCACTTTACCCATTACATTTACGAATTTGGCTACAAATGTTAATAGGAAGCTGTTTTATTTGAAATATACCAAATTTGAATAGTTTCTTAAATATCTAACAGAATGAAACACCAATTTCGAATTTAATAAATTAACAAGAAACGTGTCAGGCAAATATTAATTTTTGTGTATCAAAAGACTAAGAACGAATTTAGTGTAGGAAGTTCTATAGCAAATTAATTTAAGTTTTTTTTTAGTTGTTACTAGTATTATATAGTATATCCATGTGAGTAGCATATAGAGTATGTGTGATTGTCAATTTTCCCAATACAATCTTGAGCTATTGTCGTATTGTTACATTTTCATATATTTATGAGCTATGGCAGTGACATCTTTCTCACATAACCCATAAAATTGAAGGCCACCCTGGTGGATTCCCATATTCCGTTAAAATTGACACAATACTGTCGTGATTAAACAATTGTTAATGAATTTGAATTGTGATGATTCTTGAGCTCATCGCTATTATCACTATATTGGTCTTAACATTTTGATCACGGGTTGTATACCCAATCAAAAAGCGTTAAAGTATATTATCGTGCAAACTCATATGATCATGAAAAATTTTTTATTGTTATTTTTTGTATGTTATTACGTAAGCACAACATTCCCAAATTTTAAAACTCAGTTAGCTGATCACAACTTTTAAATCATGATCATAATTGCACGATAACATCGATATTGGATCATGCGATGATAAATATCACAAAATTTGTTCTGTCAGAACAAATGATTGGTCGAAACGTGCCACGTAGTGGCACGTATCAGCCAATCATTTGCTCCGACAAACCAAATTTCATGATATTAATCGTTGCATGACCAATTTACTTGATTGGTCGAAGTGTTTTGAAATAATTCCTACCCAAATAAATTTTTGTCGCGGCTGAAGCTGGAAATGGTTGAAGCTGGAAATTAGGGACCTTGATTTAAAAATATAAGCCCTACTAAAATCGACTTATACTCTTTTATTATTAAAACTAACCCTAAACCTAACCCAACCCAATAAAAAAACCCAACAAAAGGCCCAAAAAATTTTTGAAAATTCGTGACTCACCTCAACATTACACGACAGCAGCATTCACCAATCGGCATGCCATCACGGGGTCAGGCCACATATGGTTACACAAACAAGCCACCTAAAAATCACGGCATAAATACCAAGACCCCAAACCCTTCAGAGTCCCTTCAGCCACGACAATTTTTGAAACAATGTTTGGACGCGCCATCAAAATCTTTATTTTCGATGTCTAAAAAACAAAAAACGTGTCAAATTTTTATTGAAGAAACTAATAAAAACTAATAACCTAGATAGTTCAAATGTTTCTAAAGACACGTCAGATTCTCAACTTGAAAATGCAGCTTTATTTTTCACACAAAACCTGGATACAAGAACTTCAACAAGATATTCAGGAGTACCTGGTGAGAGAGAACGTGACGAGACGATTAGAGAGCATAAGTAAGACAAAACGTCTACGTGAAGAAATGAAGAAGTCGAATCAGAAAGTTCAGATACAGTGAAAGGAAATGGTAGCGATTCATGGACTCTATCCAGTCCGATACCATCTAACTTATCAACTTCAGAACTCACAACATATGACCCAGGAAAATCTGGTAGAGGTTTTAACAACCCTGAACTGAAGGTATATGGGGCTTGTGGATTTGGTAAGCATCTATTGGTTATTAATTTTTATTATCTTTTATTAATGGACTTTTTTGTTTATAGGATTTGAGCTCTCTTTTATTCGCTTGATATGGAAAGGGGTTAGATGTTTGCTACCCACTATCTACAGTCACTTTTCCTAAAGAAATTTCTGAAGCAGCAAATATAAAAATAATGATTGAAACTTTTTGGAGTTTAAGGGCAAGTTAAACTTTATTCTTGCTAAATTTTTATTACTTTTTTTAATTATTAATTATTTTTTTTTTTTAGAATGCTCTACAAGAAATGATAGAATTAATTTTTTCAATCAATAAAAAGCTTGATAAATTGATTGATTCAGAACCTAGCCACATTGTTAAGGATTTTTTATATTATTAAAGTAAGCGACTATGAACGAGAGAAAAGAAAACTTAATAGAGAGATTACACGCCTTCACCAAACAATAAAAGAACTTGAAAAATGGTTGGAAACCTCCAGAAAGTAATTGATAATCAGGAGGATCAAATAAGAAGGCTCAGAGAAACGAACAATTTACAAACGGAGCAAATGAAGACAATATTGCCAACAATTGAAAAATTTCGAAATGAAAGAAATGTGAAAGAATATGATTAAGTTGACGAGATAGAAGCTGATGAAAGTGTATGGATTCAAAGTCTTTCGATTAATTTTTAGTCGTATCATAATTTTTTTTCATATAATATGAATATAATTTTTGTAATACTGCTATATATTTGTTTTGATTTTAATAAAAAATTTCAAAATTTACAATTTCAACATTTAAACGGATATAATATTATAATTTAATATGTATTGTCTCACAATGTAACTGCTTTTAGATTTACCACTCCGGTTGTTGGTTATTTAAGTTTGGAGTAATTTAAAATCCAGGCTCTCAGCATGTTAAAATATCTATATGTCGCGGAAACTTCGGTTTATAGGGTCTTTGGTCTAACCCACACAGTAAACACGCTCACTCAGCACTATACTAATGATAGGTCATAATTTTAGTTTCGGAGTAAACAAAGAAATAAACAAAAAATCCGATTACAAGAACTATAACGTACTTATTAGAATATATAGACTATAAAGAACTACTCCCATCTGAAACTAAGAATCGCCTTATAACCTATTTCATCTTCTCATGAAGTAGCATCTTTTGACCATCATTTCTGAGTGCGTTATGCTTTCCTTTTCGGTGTCCATCCACATTATTGGCATTATCATTCTTTATTGATTAATTTGATTTGATGAAAGGTCAGAGGATCGAAAAAATGTGTTAAGCAGTGATATGTTCGTGCTTTCATGTATGAATAATTGTACAGGCGCCTTACTAGGTAAGCTGATATTAGCGATTTCTAAACTTGCTTAATGTATGCTACAATTCAATAAAAAAATTTTAATAAAATTTAATATTTAATTATTTGTTCTATATATTATATGTTATAGTTATCATCTGTGAAGTAGGCATAACAGAAATTCACCTTATGATAGTGATCAGGTAATGATGGAATGGTGCAGCCATTCTGTCATTGGATCATCAGATCTGAGTCAAATATTCTGTTATGCCAATATATTCCATGATTTTTATAGTTTAATACTATTTGTCAATTAAAAACGTTGTACTTCATTTAGTTTCATTAAGTTTAGTTATTCATCACAAGATTTCTTCGACGGATAGTTTGAGTTTTTAAAAAAATGCAATTAATGATTGTTTTACATAAAATTTATTCAATTTATTTTTAGAACAATCGCATCGTAAAAAGCTTTTGATTGTAATATGTAATCTTGATTATTAAAAAATAAATTGATATTGAAAACAAAGGTTTCACTACTAAAGAGCTGGGATTTAAAGTGAATACAGCAGGGGATGTTATGTTTAGAGATAACACCATGTACATACATACTTTTCACAGCATGGTGTTTAATGTGCTCATTTTTTAATTTACGTACATATATAATTTATGCAATCTTAATAAAGTAACAATTAAGCACTATGCATTGAATTATAAGATACATGGTGATGAGTAAATTTACAAATGATTGAGGAGCACTCTGAATGATATATTCATTCATGGTGCTAAATATAATCAGTGTGTAGAAGACATAGAGTGTTAATACAATATGAATTAAGAAAGAAAAGTGTTAATGGAGTGCAAGGTAACAATAAATAATAACAATATACAGTATATATTGTACATCGAATCGAATCTTTGTAGATTCTGAATCAATTTGTGTTGAAGCAAAATTCTAAATTGCATTGTTAGTGAGTTGAATTTCCACCGAATAAGTGGATATAAAAATTAGCTTAAAATTAATTATATGAAATAATATAAAAATAAAAATAACCAAATTGAGAATTCTTATTCATAAATTGTAAATTTTTAAAATTGATAAAGTTATAAGAATATTCATTATCGTGGCTGAAGCTGGAAATTTTAAATATTTTAATATGAAATTTACAAAAAATTTTGGAATGCATTTTGTACGATTTTTTTTTATAGTTGGATTAGAATTTAGAGTTAGGGTTTATAATAAAAGAGTATAGTTGGATTTTAGCAGGGCTTATAGTTTTAAATCGAGACCTCTAATTTCCAGCTTCAGCCATTTCCAGCTTCAGCCGTGACATTCATTTTTATCTACAATGCTTTGAAAAGCTTAGATGATATACTGTAAATCATAAACCATCAAAATCCATTAATGAAACTGCTAAAGATATTAGGTCATCAATATTCAGCTTATGAATATTTTTGAATATGACCTCTTTGATAAATATATAACATACTTTGTAGTTTTTATCACAGGTGTTTTAACTATGGAATGTGATATGTAATTAAAATTCAAGCTTTTAAGTAAATAGCAAATCTAATATTTTTTAATTTATTTGCAAAAATTACATTTTTTTTAACTATTTATTAAAGAATTGAACAACTTATATAAACCAGTTTTTTAATCCAGATGTGGCAAAACCAACTATCACAACAAATATTTTAATCAAGTTCAAATTTATTTGATATTAATGACAAGATTTCTAGATGAAGATTTTAATTATATTATATGAGCTAAAATTTTTTCTGAATCAGTTATCATCCTAATAATCAAGTATATAATTAGTAATAGACAAATTACTGTTTTTTTAAAATTTCATAAGGTTGCACAAAATGATATGCATAATTTGTAAGATAGGGTAAAGTTTTTTAATTTTTATAAATAATAAATACATATAAAGATCATTACTAAAAATAATTTCTTATTAAAATAGTATAGTTTAAATAACTGTTTCTTATAAACCTTAGTATATTTATTATAAATAAAAGTGCTATATGGATTTTGTTAATTTTTAAAAAATATATGATATAAAAAATTTTTTATACAATTTAAGCTTAATTCATTAAAATTAAATCTTATAATTATTAAATTTTATTAAATTAGTTTTTGTTTTAATTTATTAATTTGTTTTTTATAATATGGGGTCTTTGCCTTGAAAATAATCTTATGGGACTATGTAGATCTTATGAATAAAAATTAAAATTTCTAGCCATCCAATAATCCAATTCAAATAATTTTTTTTTATTTTGTAGAACTTACTAAGCTCTACAAAATAAAAAAAAGTTTGTTTGAATTGGATTACTGGATAACTAGAAATTTTAATTTTTATTCATAAGATCTACATAGCCCCGTAAGGTCATTTTCAAGGCAAAGACCCCATATTATAATAGAAATAATATATTCTATAATGATATTTACTTTAAATAACTGGTAGTGATATTCACCAGTTACACAAAGTGGGTATAAAGATAAGTTATTCGATTTTTTTTATTTATTTCTTTTTTTTTATTATTTTAGAACAGTACTAATATTTATTCTTGTTATTTTTTTAGTTTCAGATTATTGTCCATTTTATTGGTATGCTTCTCTCATTGTTGGTACCATTCAGTTCTTTCATCGTTAGTGTCTTTCAGTTCAATGCTTTCCTTTTCGTTATTGGTGCTGTCTAATTTGGATTCCTGTGATACATTTTTTCTTCGATGGTGGCAGTTTAGTTTCATGTTTTTTTATTTGGCTTTGATAGGTGTTTCTTTTTGTCACTAATTATTCTTCTTTCGTCGTTTAGATTTGTGTCATTCACTTTCTTCCGTCATCGGTATCATCCATATTTTTTTGGCACGTTACCTGGGTTTTTTCGTCTTTAGCATCGTTAGTTTAAAATCTCATTCGTTGATAATGCACTACTAGGGTATTTTTGTCTTGGGTATTGTCCGGTTTGTCACTAGTGCAGCTAAGGCTAAGCATTCGTTTCTCTTTTTTTTTTTTTTTTTTTTGCTAGGATAGGTTGCTATCATTACACTTTTTGATGCATTACTGGATACATTTGCAATCGGTTTCAGTATTTTTTCGCATTGTATTTGACTTGTTCGTCATACCATATGTCAGGTTTTTGTGTTCTTTGATTTTTGATATAGTTGAGATAAAAAATTAGCTTTAGAGTTATAGTTAGAGTTAGGGTTAGGATTAGGATTGGCTTAGAAAATAGGAGCAGATCAGAGGCGATAGCCATAGTTAGCAACTACAGGGTGAGCGAAGCGAACTTTGTAGATGTTGCTGAGTGTAAGTGAAGCAACACAAGCCGTCCTCCTTACAATTAAGTGATTTATATGTGTATGTATAGTTGCGCATAGCAGATAGAATAGTTAAAACCAATAAAGCCAATTCTTCGAAAATGATTTTTGGTAGTTACAATCGTCTAAAAATGAAGTAATATATACATACATAAAATCAATGCAATAATGGTTAATATTAAATTAAAATTTTTGCGTACATGCATACGTATGTAATTTTATGTCACATGATGCTAGTAATCGTTACCGCTAGTTATAGTTAGTAAAATTCTTTTATAATAGACAAAAATTTTTTGTCATTAGAATTAGAGTTAGAGTTTATATTAAAGTTCAAGTAATTTTTTGTTAGAATGTAAAAATTAGCTTTTTAGACAGAATTTTTTGATATAAATAATTTTTTAAAAAATTTAAAAAGCATGTATTATATCTAATCTTTATCTTATACTAATTTTATAATTTTAATTGGCTAAAACTTGTGTAGTATTAAATATTAGCAGTATAATTTATTAACATTTTTATAAAAAAATAACTAATAATAACGACAGGTGATTATCACCTGTGATCTACAATGCATAAAAAAATACAACTTTTATTAAATAAAAATTAAATTTCTTTAATATTAGAGTAAAGGTAAAGGTTAGAGATTAGGATGGGGCTTTGTATAAAGTAAAATTTAGCAAGAAATTTTTTTTGCATAAAAAAAGTAGTTTCATAAACAAAATTTTAGATTAGAAGCAATTTTAGCAATTTTTTAAAAAATTTTTTGTTTTTGTTACACAAAATTGATTTACATGTTTATACCTGATTCTGAATTTTAATTGGCAAAAATTAGAAATTTCCTTTTTATAATATGTTATAAAAAATAAACTAAATTCTTATAATTAGACTATATAAAGTTAATTAATTATATTAGTAAATTTATAATTGTGAAATCTTTTAAAAAATCTTGTGACCCACAAAATAGTAAAATATTTTGCAATATATTTCAAAATATTTCAAAATATCAAATCTTTAAAATCAACTTTTTAATACAATATTTTTTGATAATTACTTGTACTAACAAAATCAAAACTTTCTTTAAAATTTTTTAATATAAACTAAAACATAGTTGTATGGGAACTATAAGATGGCACTTGTCATTTAAAAATAGAGCTTATAGAAAGCTTAGAATTTATCACTCACTGCTGAAACAGCACTTGTTATTTAGGAATAAAGTTCATAAACTATCTGCCAACAAGCTCAAAGTTTATTACTTACTAAAAAAAAAAGTACTAGCCAGCGCTCTATTAAGAAGCACAGTAAGTATATATTATAAATTTACAAGAAAACACCTACAGTCTCTAAAAAGTGTACAAGTTACTCCTCTTTTGCTTTTTTGGCTTTTTTTTAAAATTTCAACAAAGTGAGCAATTCAGAGTATTTACTATTTCAGGTAAAACACCTACAAAATGGAACTGCTATCACAAGTTAAGGTCTCAGATACTACTTGTGAGATAAATAATAAATAATATATCTTGGATCTTTATGGAATTGACTAGAAATTTCTGCTAGGCTACAAGTTTTTAAACATTTTTTATAGTTTTTGTTTAGTTTATATATATATTTAGTTCTTTAGTAAAGTTTAATACTTTGCAAAATTTATATAATTTTTAAACTAGTTTTCATAAACTTTATCAATTTTGCTTTCTTTTTTTTGTCTTTCTTATATTTTCTCTTTTTATTTGTTGGTTTTTGGTTTTCATTTAGGTGTTGTAGTATTTTTATTCTTTTTTTATTCCTTTTATTTTTGTATAGAGTTTTTGGTCGACCAGTCCTTTTTTTTAAATTTCTGTGCCTAATTCACTGTACTGCTTTTTATGATGTTTCCCACAGAACTTTTACTATAACCAGCCACAGCTGCAATTGTACAAAGCGAATTACCTCTTTGGTGTTTATAAATTATGGCTTCTTGCTATCTTTCTGTTAAATCGATTTTTATACAAACCCAAAAATGATACTTTGTACTAACTTTTGACAGATACAGGGTATAGATGTAATTTTTCAGGTCATGTAATTAATCAATCTCCGGGCCAAATTGGTATCATGTAATCATATGAGCACTTTCCTGTTTCACAGATTATAGTCCGGTGCATAAAGATTTGTATCTCAAATAGCTCTGATTTAAATATTTTTTGTACAAATTAATTTTTGATTTTTTTAATTTAATATACTTATTAGATTACCAGATTAATAAAAATAAAATTATTTTGATTATTTTATTGATAAAATAAAAAAATTTATTAATAGTAACTTTTTTTAACAATATTTACTATATAATTTACTATAATAATCTATAGTAATTTATATTTAGTAAAAAAAATCAAATTACTTTACTTTAAAGCTTAATTTCTTCACAACTAGTAATTCAATTTTGCTCAAATTTTAACCATATCTTTATCATATGCACATTAATGCACTTGCATAGTACAAGCTCATAGAACTGCATATTGGTTGCGAAAATATTTAAAATATCTTTTTTTTTTAAAAAAATTTTTTCTTTTTTTTCTTGAATACAGCAAATTGTACATGCAAAATTACTAAAATAAAACAATGTTAAAACAATAAAAATAATATAATAAGTTAGATTAAAACCTATTTTATTTGATATTAAAAAATTTTTAATAATTAATCAAAAATATAAAAACTTTTACTAAGAGTTAAAATTATAAAACTTTTTGAGGTACAAATCTTTATGCACTGGACCATAACATAAAAAAAAATAAATACACAAATCACTTTTTTTTAACCAACCTTTTTTTTAATGTCACCATTTGTGTTGTCGCTGTTGGGTTTATCTTTTGTTTTATTGTTGGTTGCAATTGCTATCATTGTGTTTAGGCAAGTGTTTTACTAGTGGCAGTTTACTTTTTCTTTTTTCTATTGTCGTTTCATCATATCTTTGAGTTTCTTGTACTGCCGTTTCATTTGTAGTGTTTCATTTTTTTTTTCTATAGTGTTGTCATTTCTCTTGCTGTTTCTTTTACCGTTTCTCTTGCTGTTTTTCTTGCCATTTCTCTTGCCATTTCTCTTGTTGTTTTTCTTGCCATTTCTTTTGCCGTTTTTTCTCTTGCTGTTTCTCTCTCTTGCCATTTCTCTCTCTTGCTGTTTCTCTTGCCATTTCACTAGGTGTTATGATGCTGTAATTGTTGTAATGGGTGGGTTAGTGTTAGATAAGGGATAGGTTTAGAGGTTAGATTGTAGTATTAGTGCAGGTTTAGTATAGAAATTATTATGTAAATGAAGATAATTATAAAATACAAATAAATAAAATTAATATGAGAGGATTTAAATAAAAAAAGAAAAACAATTAAAAATAAAAATAAATCTGAATCTAAAGACAAGATCATTTCTTTAATTGTGCTAATTGTTCAATATATTCTTTATACTATAACAGTTAAGAGTCATGATGGATCTATTTGGATTGTATTGATGCCTTATTTATGAAGAAAAAAATAATTTATTTAAAATGAATAAAATAATTTTTTTTAAATAAAATAAATAAAAAGAATTAATAAAATAAATAAATAATTTAGAAACATTTAAAACGAATTAAAATATAAAAAAAAATCAAATAATTTAAAAATGAATTAAAAAAAAATAAAAAATTTAAAAATTAAAAAAAAACCAAAAATTAAACATTTAAAAAAAAAAAAAGTAAAAAATTAAAAAATTTTTTTCTTTTTTTATTTTTATTTTTTTTTCTTTTTTACCACAAAAATAAGATACTAAATCACGATCAGTAAAAAAAGAAAAAAATAATTAAAATTAATTAAAAAAAAAAATTAAAAAAAATTTAAAAACTTTATTTTTTATTTTTATTTTTATTTTTTTTTTAAAATTTTAACTTTAGGCCATGCAAACTAATAAAGTTGGTTCTCATAACCTAGCCGGGTCACTTTTTTTGAAAAGTTAAAAATTTTTGTTATAATAAAATTTTTTTTGAAAAAAAATTTATAAAAATTTTTATATTAAAAAAATTTTTAAATATAACATTTTTTGCTAGCCGGCCAGGTCCTATTTGCTTGTCCCATGTTATGGGAACCAACTAATTTAATTTGCATGGCCTTATTTTTTTTAATTCATTTTAATTTTTTATATTTATTTTTAATTTATTTCATTTAATTCATTTAAATTTTTTTATTTTTTTTTTAATTCGTTTTAATTTTCTTTTTCTTTTTTTAAATTATTTTATTTTTTTTATTTTAATTTAATGTTTTTATTTTTTAATTTGTTTTATTTGTTTTTTATTTAAAAAAAAAAAATTACTTTGATTTACAGGCTGTGAAATTCACACCCCTGTTTCAAAAAAGGTTTCTATTTAAGTTAGAGTTAGAGTTAGTATTAGTGTTAGGGTTATAAAAATAGCAACCTTTATAGTAAAATTTAGCAAAGAATTTTTTTTTCGCATAAAAAGTAGTAGTTTATAAGCTAAATTTTGCATTATAAGTAATTTTTTGATTTTTTCGTAAAAAACTTTGTTTTTGTTATACAAAAAAAATTGCAGATCGTGCTAATTCTGCAATTTTGATTGGCAAATGCAGGGCTGTGAATTTCATAGCCTATTAAGATTAGCAATACTCTTAAAAAAAATTATTTAATAAATTATTTATTTAATTTCAGGAAAAATTATTGGAACAACCAACACCAATTATTCAGGCGAATAATTAAACCTTGTTTTCAGGTTTAGATTTAATTTTATTTCGAATTGTTTTTCTTTTTTTCTTTAAATCCTCTCATATTAATTTTATTTATTTTGTATTTTATAATTATCTTCATTTATATAATTATTTCTATACTAAACTCGCACTAATACTACAATCTAATCTCTAATCCTATCCTTTATCTAACACTAACCCACTCATTAATATCAATTATAGTGCCATAACATTTAAGCAAAACAGTAAGAGAAATGGCAAAAGAGAGAAACAACAAGAGAAATGGCAAGAGAAATGGCAAGAAAATAGCAAGAGAAATGGTAAGACATGACGATACTATAAAAAAAAAGAAAATAAAGCACTACAAATGAAACGGCAGTACAAGAAACTTAAAGAACAACAAAATGACAATAGAAGAAAAAAAAGTAAACCGCCACTAGTGAAGCGACTTATCTAAATCAGTGACAGCAATTGCAACTGACGATGAAACAAAAAATAAAACCGAAGACGATACCAACAGCAACAACACGAACGGCAATGTTAAAAAAAAAGGTTGGCTAAAAAAAACAGTGATCTGTATATTTATTTTTTTTATGTTAATCTGTGAAACAGGAAAGTGCTCACATAATCACATGACACTGACCTAGCCCAGAGATCAATTAATCACAGAATCCAGAAAATTACACCTACACCCTGTATCTGTTCTAACTTTTGCATAACTTCAGTGCAATCTAATGAAATTGTACCAAATTTTAGTATATTGTACCGTTAGATTAGCTGGTCACATGATCTAAAGTTTGTACTGCATTTATTTACCTGATTTTGAGTAATGGCTGTCCAAAAAGTGTCCATAATAATATAGTAAGCTACTGTAATACAAAATTTGTAGATTAATTTTGATATATCATACAAAATTTGAAATATTTCAAAAATATAGTCCAATGGATGCTTGTATAATCCAGGTTGAAGAACTACTAATCCAGATTGGTTTCATAGTTCTAAATATTTTAAAATATTTCAAAAAATATTTTGAAACTATTTTTGAATATTTTGATAAAACTGCTAGTCAATTAGTAACTTATAATTGTTATTTATCAATTTGGATAAATATGATAACAATCGATTAGCAGATGTATAATGATTTATATTTAATTATAATATTACGACAGGGTGAAACCTGAGTCACCAGCTAGTAAAACCTGAGTTTATTAGTAAAATCCGAGTTTTTAAAAAAATTAAATAAAATCTGAGTTTATTAGTAAAACCTGAGTTTATTAGTAAAATCTGAGTTTATTAAAAAAAAATAAGTAAAATCTGATATAGATAGGGTGAAATCCGCTATTAAACAAAAACTGTTCTAAAACTTTGAGCGAAGATATCTCTGCAACCACCTGATCAAATTCGATGAAAATTTTTTTATTTTAATTATATGGATCCATATAATT
>QKWP01000067.1:166010-189768 GCA_003550325.1 Gigaspora rosea
TAATATATAATAAAGTATGTAATATTAATTAAAAATATATATTTAATAAATGTAAAATATAATATATAATAATAATAAATAAAAAAAATAAAAATTTTATAAAAAATTGCGAAACCGTGTGAAATATTGCGAAATTCTGTAAAAAAGCATGATTATGTGAATATGTATATCATTTATTTATTTTTTAAAAAATTTTGAAAATTTGCGAAAATTTGCAAAATGTTGCGAAACAATGTGAAAACATCACAAAATATGCGAAAATATTACTCCTGTGATCCTGCAACCCCCCAAAGGTGCATTTTTTTATTTTGCATTGTATCATAAGATTTTCGAAATATTACGGCAATAACTTACATAAGATTACGTATATATCTGCTATAGCGTAAACTTACGTAATTATTACCCCTACGTAATACTCCGAACTAATTGTAAGATTTTCGCAAGTTTACACTTGCGTAAAAACTTGCGGAGGTTTACGCATATTTTTTTTTGCTGATGTACATCAGTTGTACATCATTGGTGTCGATTTCGCGCAGTCTGTTTTGGTGCCTTTGTTATAGGTGGGTTTCGCCGTTCTATGGGTTAGATTTCGTGTTAATTTGTTTCAAGTATCTCTAGTAATTTTTCTTTATTGGTGCATAATTAACACCCACTTTTCTTTGCAGGTGTTCTACTAAGTCTTTGGTGTCGATTTTGCGCTGTCTTCTTTGGTGGTGCTGTGGGATTTGCTGTTCTACAAGTTGCTTTTTGGGTTGTTTGAGTGATTAAGTGTATCGATGGTGTCGGTTTTGCACCAAACTATTGTGTAGATAGATTAATATAGATAGTTAGATAGGTGATAATGGTGGTTAGATAATTAGGGTTAGGTACTGGTTAGGTTAGCTACTTTGTTGTACAATAGATAGAAAGTGCTACAATTTATTAATAAAATAAAATTTATATTAATGTACTAAGTTTTGTCAATAAGTAATTATTATATTATAATTAGGCCTCTGCATGGGCCGGGTTGGGCCAAATATCAGTACATCTTAGCCCTACCCATATATATTAGGGCCTAATTTTCCGGATCTTGCTCCTACCATCAGGCTCAAATTTCAGTAACCTTACCCGGCCCATTAATTTGTGGTTACCCTCCGAACTACCTGCGGGCTCTATTCATATAGTCGCGCTAGGATTATAATTGCGAGGATAACCTGATTTGTGGCTTATATGAAAAAGGTAATAGCATATGATTGTATGCGTGTGATAGAGATTATAGGTAATCTTGAGGTGTATGGGCTAACTCAAACCACAACTAATAATGAATATTTGATGGTATTTCAATATGTAAATAAAGGAAGCCTTCATAATGTCTAATAAAGAAAGTGTTAATATGAAATCTGAGTGAGAATAATATCGTGATGACATTCCTGATTATAGCTTGCTCATCGATAGATTAGTCTTAACATTTTGACCACGGTTTGTATAACTAATGCAGTAATCAAAAGCGTTAAAGCATAATAACTTGATCATATAAGTTATAAACGGGCAAAGCTAAAAAAAAAAGAAGCAATATCGATTAACAATAAAAAAAAATTGAGCTTAAGATACTGCATGGCACGATTCTATTGGACATGCCAAAGTAATGAGTACCTGTAAGCCCAGGGTAGTGCATGTATTACCCTAGCCCTACCCTTACCTTTACCATAGGGTTTAAAATTAATACCCTAGTCTAGCCCTTGTAGGGCTTACCCATGGGTACCCGTGGGTATACTGTACCAGGCCCATGCGAAGGCTTAATCATAATCATTTCGTGGAAATGATCATGATTATGATTGTATGATTTTGTCGTTTGATGCAGGAATGGATGAATCTAAAGATTCATACTGCAAAATGTGGATAATAAATTTTAGCCAACCAGAACAAGTTTATGATAAAAAAAGATGGTTTTTCAAACTTTTTTCATCGAGATAATGCCGGTTAAACTACTTTCCACAAATTAGAAATTAAGCTTCGATCTATTAAAGAATGGTCAGGTGGTTATGAAGATGTCTTCACTAAAAGTTAGCGCAAGGTCAAAACGCCTATCAAAATAGATTTTAAAAAATTTGAGCGAATGTATTTCCACAACCACTTGATCAAGGTTGATGAAAATTTTTTTATTTGAATTCTATGGATTTATAGAATTCAAACAAAAATATTTTCATCAGCCTTGGTCAAGTGGTTGTGGAAATACATTCGCTCAAAGTTTTTAAAAAAATTGGTGCAGCTTCTATTTGACAAGCGTTTTGACTTTACTCAAACTTTGAGTAAATGTATCTCCACAACCACTTGACCAAGGTTGATGAAATTTTTTTTATTTAAATTCTATGGATTCATAGAATTCAAAAAAAAAATTTTTCATCGGCCTTGGTCAAGTGGTTGTAGAGATACATTCGCTCAAAGTTTTTTAAAAAATTGGCGCAGCTTCTATTTTGATAGGCGTTTTGGCTTTACTCAAACTTTGAGCGAATGTATCTTCACAACCACTTGATCAAGGTTGATAAAAAATTTTTTATTTGAATTCTATGGATTCATAGAATTCAAATAAAAAAAAATTTTCATCAGCCTTTGTCAAGTGGTTGTGGAGATATATTTGCTCAAAGTTTTTAAAAAAATTAGCGCAGCTTCTATTTTGACAGGCGTTTTGGCTTTACTCAAACTTTGAACGAATATATCTCCACAACCACTTGACCAAGATTGATGAAAATTTTTTTATTTGAATTCTATGGATTCATAGAATTCAAATAAAAAAATTTCATCGGCCTTTGTCAAGTGATTGTGGAGATATATTCGCTCAAAGTTTTTAAAAAAATTGGCGTAACTTCTATTTTAACAGGCGTTTTAACTTTACTCAATCTTTGAGCAAATGTATCTCCACAACCACTTGATCAAGGTCGATGAAATTTTTTTTTTTGAATTCTATGAATCCATAGAATTCAAATAAAAAAATTTTTATTGACCTTGGTCAAGTGATTATGGAGATACATTCGCTCAAAGTTTTTAAAATTTTTAATTTTTTTTCTGTAAATCGTTAAACAGAACAGTCCAAGAGATCATAAACCCGGATTACACAAATGTAGTCAATCTGTCCGGCGTTACTACCATCGGCAAAAATAGAGATCACATGACTTTTTTTCGTTTTAATTGGCTGAAAAGCCAGAGATATATAGTTATATATCTCTAGCTAGAGATGCCTAGAAGAACCCATTTCGAAATATTTCGAAATATATTACGTAATATTTTGTTTATATTACAGTTCGTAAGATCTTATGTAAGATTATGCTATTATAAATTTGCTGATGAAATACTCTTGTAACATTGATTCTGGAAATTATCAGATTTAAATGTCCTCCATATTAGAACAAGCAACCATTTTTTTTATTAGTTGTTAGTTAGATTACATATATAAAGACCTAGTTTTATTGGGTAGATCATGTGTAACCCCAAAAAATTAGCAAAAATTTGGGAATTATGTACAAAAATTTGGCCAAAATTTTCTGTGGCCCTGAATCACATATAGGTGTTTCACAAAGATCCGGGTCTGGTTAGGTCTATTGAACAGACTGAGTTCGGATCCTTGATTTATTAGAATCGATATGGGTTCAGCCCATACAAAGATCCGCCCGGGTAATACCCAGTCTGGTTTTATTAAAATACCATAATACTGATTGCTGATTTGCTGATTTTCACTTTAGGACAACCAATATAAGCGATATAAAATAAGTCAACAAATTAATTATAACCTTTTAATATTACGTAACACATATTAGCAGATCAGCATAATTGGGTAAATCAATCAATCATGATCGAGGATTATCAAAAAAATTTTGCATGAAAATTTATTATAGAGCGAATTTTCACAAAAACAGCCTTTTTAACTAGCTTTGCATTTATAATTAAATTATAAACCAAAAGTAGATTAAACAGCCCATTTTTTTGAAAATTAGCTTCTGAATTTACTCCTGATAGTTACCAACCCATCTAACAATGCCCAACCTATCCTAAAACACCTAAGTATTTCAACAAACGGTAAAAGTACTTCTTTCTACAGCTCTTTTATTGAGTTTTTTTTTTGGTTTTTTTAACTTGTCTAGACGTCAAAGAAGCCATTTTGTTAGTTGTAACAAGTGCTTCATTTGTTAGTTTTTCAACGTCATTTAGGAGCAAATTTTTGTGTAACAATTTATTTCCAATTATGCTGATCTGCTGATATGACCTATTCGTGTAATATGTTATTTAAAAGTTTATTTTATATTCAGAATTTATGAAAACAGCTTGTAATCGTGTTTTTTTTTTTTTTTTTAGCAAGAACTTAGGGTAATAACAGATATTATGTAATATCCTGAGGGGGGAGGGGGTTTCTGATTATCTTACGTTAGATATATAAATTTATAACAGCCAATCAAATTTCTCTTATGTGGGGGGAGGGGGTAGAGGGTATAGTAAAAAAATATTACGTAATATCTGTTATTACCCTTAGGGCTTAATCTATAAATTTCACAGATCTGGACCGGACTTGGATCTAAGTGATACGAGTTCGGACCCTAACTTTAGATCCGAACCGATGTTCGGAACGGTTTGGGATCTTTAAAAATACCCGCCCGATCCGAATCATACGGAACACTAATCACATGTATAAAAGACCTATTATTATTGGGTAGATCATGTGTAACCCCAATACAATCAGCAAAAATTTGGATTAAAAAAAAGAGTAAATCTATTTGTCACCGGCGGTGACAATCCCATGCCAACCGTGCCAATAAGAATCAAGATCAGGTGTAACGTTATACCTGATTGTGTAACATGAAAACTAAGCGAAAAAACGCTGTTTTCAAAAATATCGCAATAGCCAAAAATTTGACTATGAAACCACCCTTTATTCTAGCAAAAAAAATTCCTCGTGAAATTTTACTATATAGTTACCTCTAATCCTAACCCTAACCCGAACCCTAACCCGAACCCTAACCCTAACTCTAACGACACGTGTTCATGTTTGTTTTGATCATACGTTACACAGGGGCGTGTCACCGCCGGTGACAAACGCATTTTTTCTAAAAAAAAATGCAAAAATTTGGAAATCTTGGGATTAAGTGGAAAGATTTGTTTCCAAAATTTTCCGTAGCCCTGAATATTAAAAAAAAAAAAAAAAAAAAAAAAAATAGATTGAATTTTTCAACCGATGGATAATTTTCGAAAATGCTTTTCGTGTAAGAACTTTTTTTTCATTCTAAAAAAAAAAGTTACTCTTAATATAATAAGCAAATATATATACATAAATCAAACTTGGACTATGTTAAATTTGCAACACTTAAAATAAATAGGCAAAAAAAAACTTATAAGAGAAGCTAAGAGAACATATGAAAAAAAAAACCGAACGAAGAAAGCCTCTATACAATTATGGGTAAGTTCAAGAAATTAAAAAATATCAAGACTTGCAACGACTATTGTGAGCACACATGTGAGGTCAAGTCAATTATATTATCAAGAAGAAACTAAAAAGTATAAAACTTGCAACATCATGTCCTTAGATGAGACAAGAAACATCAAGACTTGCAACACCCTGTTCATAGGCCGAAAAAATCATTGAAGAGTTATATTCATTCATAGCAAATAGTGATATAAATGGATTACTTGATTATTGGGAGTATTTAAACATAAGATATTTTTCGAGATTAGATGCTAGATATTTTGGAAGTGTTAAGAAGTTTAAGTTATCTCTTTTGAGATATTATCTTGTATATGGTAATTTTAAGATGCAATTCCATTTGGAAATAACAAAATTACGCTTGTTTTAATAGTTAGGGGTTTGGTTTTAATCTAAGCGGTGACGAAAAGAATTTCTGGATGCTAATTTTATTCTAATATTTTTTAATTTAAATGATGAAATAATAGCGACACAACAAAAACGTAAAGAAAAAGTACTAGAATTCTTTGATACGCTTGAAGCGGATTTAAATAGAAATCCGGAATGGTCGAAATGGTTTGGTAAGTGAGAATTATTATGTTTCTTATAATATGAATAGGCTACTTATTTTATTTAAGCAATAATGATTCTAATTGGTCTTTCACCTTTTTTTATTTTTCGTTGGTTTGTTTTTGATAAGGACTGCCATTTTCAAAAAATCCGGCAGCAGATCCATATTTTGAACCATTTTTTACAAAACAATGGTTAGAGACATTTACAGCGTCGTTATACAACTTCCTAAACACTATCTGCTATATTTCAAAATAGGGCGTATCCTGTTTTTTTTATACCAAAGAATGAGACAAGAAATTAAGAGTAACTTACGTATCTTTAGTCTAAGGACATACTTGACGTGTAGAACTGTTCTTTATTAGTTTGATTACAAAAAATTTGACGTGTTTTTTTTTTTTGAGTAAATAAACAGATAGGCTCGGTTAAGACGGCCAGCCAATCAAAAATTGTTTGGTCCACAGGTCTAGGTGTTTCGATCTTATTATTTAAGATTAAATTCGGATCCTACTTTGTGTATCCGGATGATAATCTGAATCTGGATAAATCCGAATTCAATTATTGAATCCGGGTTCTATATGAGCACAAAGTGCCATCACTTTACCCATTGCATTTACGAATTTGGCTACAAATGTTAATAGGAAGCTGTTTTATTTGAAATATACCAAATTTGAATAGTTTCTTAAATATCTAACAGAATGAAACACCAATTTCGAATTTAATAAATTAACAAGAAACGTGTCAGACAAATATTAATTTTTGTGTATCAAAAGACTAAGATCGAATTTAGTGTAGGAAGTTCTATAGCAAATTAATTTAAGTTTTTTTTAGTTGTTACTAGTATTATATAGTATATCCATGTGAGTAGCATATAGAGTATGTGTGATTGTCAATTTTCCCAATACAATCTCGAGCTATTGTTGTATTGTTATATTTATGAGCTATGGCAGCGACATTTTTCTCACATGACCCATAAATTTGAAGGCCGCCCTGGTGGATTCCCGTTAGGGTGTCCAGAATTATGCGATGATTGGGTAAATTATGCGATTTCACAAAGGTCATTTATGCAATGGATATGTTGACTAATAAGTCAACAATACGAAAAACTGCGGCATCCCGTGACACCGGCGCACATAATCAGGGATGGTGAATAATATCGATTTGTATCGATAATAAATAAAACGATATTTTTAGGCGGAAATCGATATTTTCACAAATGTTAATGCATGGGCAAAATTAAAAGTATAATTCGGGCCAGGCAATATAAATTTGCTAACTTGAACCGTTGATAAGCTTCGGTAATCAACAAACACGTCAAAAGAAGAAAGAAATTTAGTTACTGATCACATTATATCACGTTATTCCACGTCTCATTATGATCGCATGACGGGGATTTACGTGTTATTAATCATAATTTTTATCATGAATTTTTTTCTTTTTTTTTTCTTATTTGTTGTTTCCACGGGGTGATAACGGCATTTTTATTTTCCCGAAAAGTTAAAAATGTAAAGGGAGACAAAGAAAATGATAAAAATAATTAATAACACGAGTCCCTGTCATGTCGTCATATGAAACGTTGAATAACTCATTTATTCCGCCGTGCCGAGGAAATAATTAAAATATTACCCCAGTGGCGCACTTATAGGGCGCAAAGCGCCCCACATATGCCACTGGGGAAATATTTCATTATTCCCACCGTCTCGGGGAATAAATAGTATTTATCTGTAACTGTTGTACAAAATTTTGCATTTTAATTGGCCAATCATGAGTATATCGATATAAATCGATATCTTTGACCATACCGATCGATATTTTTGCAAAATCAAATCGATATTATTCACCGTCCCTGCACATAATCGGCAGAATCACCAAATCCACCAAACGTGACTTGCCGCAATATTACACAGCAGCAGCAATCACCAATTGGAGTGCTGGCACGTGGTCACAAGCCGCATATGTCACACAAATAAGCCACCTAAAAAATAGGCCATAAATACCAAGATCCCAAAACCTACAAACTCTGTCCTGAAACTTTTTTTGTGGAAGTTTTCGGAATTCACACTTCAAAACACATTCTTCTGCCAATCAAATCTCACACACGTGCTTTATGCCTTTTTCTTATTATACGAAGCATATGCGATGCGAAAAAATGGTCAATCATGTGCATAATATCGCATCGCATAATCCTGGGCACCCTAATTCCCGTATTCCATTCTTGAGCTCATCACTATATTTATTTTCGAGCTTACCAATATCTATAAAACAAAAAACACGTCAAATTTTTATTGATGAAACTAATAGTCTAGATAGTTCAAATGTTTTTAAAGATGCGTCAGATTCTCAACTTGAAAATGCAGCTTTATTTTTCACACAAAACCTGGATACAAGAACTCCAACAAGATATTCAGGAGTACCTGGTGAGAGAGAACGTGACGAGACGATTAGAGAGCATAAGTAAGACAAAACGTCTACGTGAAGAAATGAAGAAGTCGAATCAGAAAGTTCAGATACAGTGAAAGGTAATGATAGCGATTCATGGACTCTATCCAGTCCGATACCATCTAACTTATCAACTTATCAACTTCAGAACTCACAACATATGACCCAGGAAAATCCGGTGGAGGTTTTAACAACCCAAACTCCAAGTGATTCCGAAACAGAACCATCGATTAATATCGATTTTTATCATTATATGATTATTTTCAATTTTGATATAAATTGATTATCAACATCACCGTTGATTATTATAATCGATTAACTGTTTGCAATCGATTATAATTAGATTTTAAAATTTCCTGATGTTCATGAACTGAAAGTATATGGGGCTTGTGGATGGTAAGCATCTATTGGTTATTAATTTTTATTATCTTTTATTAATGGACTTTTTGTTTATAGGATTTGAGCTCTCTTTTTATTCGCTTGATATGGAAAAGGGGTAGATGTTTGCTATCCACTGTCTACAGTCACTTTTCTTAAAGAAATTTCTGAAGCAGCAAATATAAAAATAATGATTGAGACTTTTTGGAGTTTAAGGGTAAGTTAAACTTTATTCTTGCTAAATTTTTATTACTTTGTTTAATTATTATTTGTTTTTTTTTTTTAGAATGCTCTATAAGAAATGATAGAATTAAATTTTTCAATCAATGAAAAGCTTGATAAATTATTTGTTTCAGAACCTAGCCACATTGTTAAGGATTTTTTACATTATTGGGATAAATCCGCAATGAATACTGTAACCACACTCTAATGATTTGTACATATGATTATGGTGAATAGTGGCTTTAAAATAAACGTTTAATATAAAGCTTTACAATATTATTATAAATTAAAATTTTATTTACCAAATATTATTTAGTGAATGCTATATAATTATTATTCAGTATTACGGCTAATCCGAATTAAGTGTAAACATTTGGAACATCAAAGGTTTTTATATAAATACCGCAATATGCATCATCAATTCACGAGTGAAACAATACAAATTCAATTATATATTGTACTGTATATTTTTATAATAAAAAAAAATAGGTTTGAAATTAAGGTAATTTAACGAGTGTTAAAAATTTAAGATCAGGTGTAACGTGATTGTCAAAAATTTGGATAAAAAAATTAAAAATTTGGAAAAATTTGGATATTAAACTTTATTATTTCATAGCATATTCACTTTAATTTTGCGGTTTGATTTTAGATATGCTTCACGATTTTTTTTTTTGGTGGATTTTGGAATTTATATGTGAAAAAACTAAAGGCCTTGTTCTCATAATTGAAATTCATGTGCACGACTATAGGCAGTGGTTTTTAGTAGAGCTCATCTTTTTATTATTTGTGTGTTCAACAACATAACTTTCATAGAACATCGTATCCATCGATTTAATTTTCATTGTTACACAAACCTTTGCCATTAAGTGACGTGACGAAACATTCAATTTTTTGGTCTTTATATGAGATAAATAAGCAATAAATATTTAAAAAAACCGCCGTAAATGAAAGCACTATCACTAGTTGTTGAAACGTTCGGGAATTCTCTGGTAGTGAAAGATTGATTGGTTTGGTCACTAAACGATTGGTTAAATAATGGTTAAGGGTTTAAGGGTAAATTCGGAAGCAAATTTTCAGGAAAACGTCCTTTTTAACTTACTATCATAGATATTAAAATATTCTATACACTTAATTATGGATTCGAAGTAAGTTTAAAAGTCCATTTTTGTAAGAACACGCTTTATAATAAATTTTAACTTCTCAACCAGGTGGATATGTGTACGTGTTCAAAAAATAAACATCATTGGACGTTACACATTCTCTGATTGGTTGAACGTAGATTCCAGATCACGAGTTCTAAAATCGACCAAAATTTGGATATCATTTGGATATTTGGGGCCAAATTTTGAAAAAATTTGGGCTAAATGCCAAAATTTGGAAATTTTAAAACCAGAGGCCAAAATTTGGAAAATTTTGGAAAATTTTGGATCCAAATTTTTGACAGTCCCTGAACGTGATAGGTAAAAAACAACCGATTTGTTGTTTTCTATGCGTGTAAATTTAAAGCTAAGAAAAACAGCATTATAATTAGGGTTGTGGTTAGAATAACGTAGCGCTTATTAATAAACTTTCACAAAGATCATTTCTAAATAGACCACAGAAGGTGGTTTTCTAATTAGAGCTATCGTTGTTTCGATTTTTACATTACACGATCTTGAAATCTAGGGGTGAACAATTTTTTGAGTATTTCAGATTTGGACGACTTATGACTGTTAAGCTTAGGTTTTTTTTTTTGAGTACAGACTTTGATAGATATCAAGGGTTATATTGGATTAATTCCGCTTTAGCAGATAACGAAAAGTTTTTTACATGATTTTACAATACTTCTTTGGAACAATAAAAAGTAGGCAAACATATTAAACTAATAAATTGGTTGTATCTATTTGTCATCTGGTACCAATTTTTACTCTCTTCTGGACTGATCGACCAATTTTTCGATTTCCCTATTTGGAAAATTTACATCAATTAATCAATTACTGTAAACCGTAAATAAAATTTTTATGAAACAAGTCTTGATCAAAACGTAATTACCGACTAAACTTTGCAAACAGAATATGGAAAAAGAGAGAACCGGAAAAGAAGCTCTAAGTTATTTACTAAACGAGCATGTAAAATACTTAAACCGTTATATGAAACGGCTTGAAGTTAGTGAATCAAAACCAATTTTATTGGACTTTGTGAGAAATGAAATTGAAGTAACGAAACGGGACAAAGAAAAAATAGACACCGATTTTATTAAAGTAAGCGACTATGAACGAGAGAAAAGAAAACTTAATAGAGAGATTACACGCCTTCACCAAACAATAAAAGAACTTGAAAAAATGGTTGAAAACCTCCAGAAAGTAATTGATAATCAGGAGGATCAAATAAGAAGGCTCAGAGAAACGAACAATTTACAAACGGAGCAAATGAGGACAATATTGTCAACAATTGAAACATTTCGAAATGAAAGAAATGTGGAAGAATATGATTAAGTTGACGAGATAGAAGCTGAAGAAAGTGTATGGATTCAAAGTCTTTCGATTATTTTTTAGTCGTATCATAATTTTTCATATAATATGAATATAATTTTTGTAATACTGCTATATATTTGTTTTGATTTTAATAAAAAATTTCAAAATTTACAATTTGCAACATTTAAACAGATTATAATATCAATAATTTAATAATTTAATAGGTATTGCCACACAATGTAACTGCTTTTAGATCTACCACTCCGGTTTTTGGTTATTTAAGTTTGGAGTAATTTAAAATCCAGGCTCTCAGCATGTTAAAATATCTATATGTCGTGGAAACTTCGGTTTATAGAGTCTTTGGTCTAATCCACACAGTAAACACGCTCACTCAGCACTATACCAATTTTGAGAGTATTGATTATATTAGAATTTAAGTAATTTACATATAAAGGCTCTAAAAATGAAAATAATTACACATAAGGACCCAAAATGAAAATAATTACAATCAAAGGCCCAAATTTAGCATAAATAATTAGATTTAGCAATAAATTTTTAATATTTGAAATTATACAATGTAATTTTCTTTTGGCAGTTAAACGTATTGCTTTTTACTCGTTATTGCATTTGTTTTCTTAGCATTTTGCATGTAAAAATTGTAAACTACTTTAGCCAATTTTTAAAGATAATTTAACTTTACGAATACAAATGCATTTTTGCGGCTCTAAATATCTTTGATTAAACACGTAGTAACCTTCACCAAATGTGAAACTAGTCTTGGTATAGGATAAACTTATATAAGTTTAAAACCAAATAAACATTATGATATTAATAAATATTTACTTAACCTAGTCGAACTTATATTGGTTAAAAGAAAGAGAAAAGGGTATAGAATATAAAATGTATAAAGTAGAACATATATAAACGGCGACGTTCAAAATTACTTTGGCCCTTAATTGTAAAATCTTTCAAAATTTGAGCCTTTATATGTAATTATTTTTTTACTTTGGGCCCTTATTTATTTGTAATTATCATATTTTCATTTTCCGGGCCTTTATATGTAAATTACCCTAGAATTTATTAGTAAATACATTATATCAAGCAGAATTTATTATATCATAGTATAATTTGAATTTTGATCCAATATATCAAGATTTTACTTAGTCTCTTTTATATCGAAAGTCAATTATATAATTTGGGGTAAAAATATTTAAGAAGTTTGATAACAATAATAGCAATACCATATAACTCTTTCTTTTTAAAAAAATTTTTTTAAATAAATAATTTATGCATTCTTTTAAAGGTATCTAAAAAAATCATTTCTATTCGATTCGTGTTATTTTTATTTTTTTTTTTTTAAAAAAAAATAAAAACACCAATTTCTTCATTGATATTTTTATTGATGCAGATCACCATAGCAAAAATAACGAATTTACGCGACGCGTATTGCTGTATTGTCACACATTTTTTTTGTTGCACTTCTTTTTCATTTACAGTAATTATCTGTCATATTTGAAGAAACCAAAAACAATTGGATTACTTTTTTTTTTTTTTTTTTTATCACATCGTCTAAACAATGGACTGGCATAATTTTTTTAAGTACTTTTTAGATGTAAGGTATTTAGAATATATTATAGATAATTTTTTTGTATACAGAAAGACTAATTGCTTGTTTTTTTTTTTATTTTCTAGAAGTTGTAAAAAATATTCAAAATAACTTTAGGCGGATAAATTCTTTTTAGAGAATTTTTCTACTTGATAATGTTAAAGTATTTTGGATGCTTTGTATATTTTTCTCTTGGAAACTTTCCTTGTGAAGCCCTCTCTTTACGGAATGCTTTTAACCTGTATTTACTAAATGCCCTTAGGCATAAAAACTAAGAGCTACTTAAAAGGAAAGTAACTCTAACAATAGAAACTTCGGTGTTAGACCATATGAATGCCAAGCAATATTTATTATTCAAGACTTTTGAACCAGGCCAAAATTCCATCAGAAAAAACAATGTAAACAAGAACAACCTCTCTACACATACGTCATTGAAAAAGGGTTAGTTATTGTCTTCAATTTTTTTTTTTTTTTTTTATAAAAATAGATATGATAATTTTTTTCATTTTTATATAACTTATGATATACTAGAAAACCTCCTAAGTAGTTAAATACGTTATGGTTCCAAAAAATTGTTACTATAAAATAACAAAAACTTATGGAAAATCACTTTAAATATGATAACATAAAAAATTTATTCGAAAAAGAGAAAAAATTGGATATACAACATTTCTCAAAAGTAAGTTCGTGATATTTAACTGCCTATTGCTTAATTGCTAATACTATAAGTTATTAACATTTTATGTTTATATTTAACTGTTTCCATTAGAAATCGTTAAAATGCTAAAGTATTATAAATCCTTTAATGTCAATTTCTTTATTGACATTTTATCTTTATCATTATTAAAAATCGGCAAAATAATCGATCATGTGAACATTATTAATCAAGAAAATAATCAACCAACATTTTTTTTTTTTTAAAAATCATATTACTTTTTGTATTATTATTAAAAATTTCCGACTTTTTTTTTTAATTTATTTGACTGTCCGTAAATAAAAAAAAAAAATAATGAATGAATTCAAGTTTATAATTTAGTTGTTATTAATATAAAAAAGAACAAATCCTAATATTATATAAAAACATTGGTTTTTAAATTGGTTTTTAAATTACTTTATTTGTTTGCACTAAGAAATAATTCATGTTCTACTTCAAACTATTTCTATTTGAGAAGAATGTAAAAATTGACATTTCGTCCATTAACAACGATAAAGAATTGTTGTATCTCCCTTTAAACTTGAGATATAATATTAAAACTGAAAGTATATCGTTACTATAATACAGTATATACTATATTTATGATTAAACCCAGAAATAAATCAATCTATAAACTGTTTTAACGAATTCTATATTTACTAAGATCTTCGGAGGATCCTATTCCTATCTAGTCACAATGACGCATCAAAAATTGCTTCGGCCTATACCCCCTTTCAAAATTTGAAATGTTTCAGCCTTTGAAGGTTGGTTTCAGCCCAAAATCCGAAATTACGGGATTGGTAAAACTTTAGAGAAACTCACTTCATATAACCTTAAAAAAAGTTACGTTACGTAATGGAATTTAAATTTTTTCAAAAAACAAAGCCCTATGTTTAATTTTAGAATCTTACGCTTCTATTGCTTCTATTGCTTCTTTGGATAGTAGCAAAATAATGTTGAAAGTTTACCTAAAATATGATGAACCGGATATTCATTTATTTTTAAATGTCTATATTTAATCTAACAATTTATGTAACTCAAGTACTAGTTTTGTATTTATTGTTCATTTATTAAAGATTAGCTTTGATATAAATAGCTAATTTCAAAAAGGTGTACGCAGGTGAAGATCACCATGTCATGGGAAATCGGTGTGATTTCCCAGATTTCCTTGTAAAACTTTGTAATATCAGATTCTTTTAAGATTTCCCGGTAATTACTGTTTTTATAGCCCTGCCACAATATAAACACGTCTGACATCCGAAGCAAGTTCCTCGCTTATATTCTTTTGTAAACTTTGAATATGATGATTATCAATATATAAATAAAAAGTTAAATTTTGATTAATAATCTGATTTCCCGATTTCCCGATTTCCCATTTTATATATATAATAAAAATTGCTTGATTACATACACCTTTTTGAAATTAAATGTAAAATTAGCATTATTGTAGTTAGGATGTCTGTCAGGTAAATTCATTTCAGTATATGAATTTTATTTACAAATATTTAAATATTTTATTTTTAAAGTTTTAAATTAACTAATACATATTCGTTTAACGGTTTCTAGCAAGTTTAACTTAATTAGTTTTAATAGCCATTTGAAATATTTTATTAAACTAACGATTAATATTATTCTAAACTATCGTATCGTACTTACGCATATGAGGCAAATTTTATGCCAATCCTTAAATAATCTAATTTTGAATTATTACGTATTATTTCGTTATGATTCCCAATTTGGCTGTCTTTTTTTGTCTTTGCCTTTTTTTTTTTTGGCTCTTTTTTACTTAATATAAAGTTCCTTTTTTGTATCCTTTATTAGGAATGTCCGTCTTTCTTTCGAAATATTTTTCGGAATTATAGTAACAAGAATTTTATTATTGTAATTATGACGTTTTATTGTCGCTCTGATACCATCTACATTATTACATATAATAGTATTAATTATCTGTTATTATTGGATATAATAATTAAGTATATCGTATTATAGTACTATTATAGTATTACTTATATCGTATTATAGTATTAATTATATCATATTATCTGTTATAGTATTAATTATATCGTATTTTAGCATTAATTATAATATATATTAAATATCGTATTATAGTATTATCATAATACTAATGCTAAGTCTAACAGGATAAGAACCTGAAAACTGATTTACAGGTTTTTCCTTGGTAGAAACTCAATGTAAAATTTAAACTTGCTGAACACAGATCTATAAATAAAATTTCGAATTCGAAATTAAAAATTTATGTAAACAATAATATGATCAATCTCTAATTGTTCTTATAACAGCTAGGGATGATATCCATGACTTTGATTAAAGGCGATAACATCCCTCAAAGTATTGCAATAACTTTAACAGAGTATGCGATTATCGATCTATTAGTGTATACATTTAAGTTTCATTTCGACTTTTTCAGTCAAAATATTGTAAATACAAGAATAGTAAATCAATGTAAGACTTTTTTTGTTCAAATCATGCTCAAATCAAATGCAATTCAACCCTAATAAATATTTATTGCCTTTATATATCTAAACACTTTCCTAATCCATATCTGATATATTATTAAACGTTTTAATTCTTCTTTTTTATGCACAGACGAACGCACGTACGTACAGTACGTTTCTGGTATTACATAATCCTTCTAACTAAAACATAACTTTGACCATGTGCAATGTTCCATGTGCAATTTCCATGTGCAAATTTGATATATAGCTATGATAAGGTTTGATCGATAATAGTTACAAATGAATACTCACGTGTGTGAAATTTTGTTTATTAACGTCAGACTATTATTATTAATAAAAGAAAAAAACCTTAATTATTAAGGAATTTTGAACAAAGACTGTATGAAAAAAAAAATTTTAATAATAATAATAAATATATTATTGTAAAAGAATTACAAAGAAAAAACTTTATCCAGAACTGGTTTAGATAAAAAATATAAAAGTGTATATCGTATATAACTTATCTTATATATCAAATATGTAAAAAATCAAAATATTTATATATAATAACAAAGACGGTCCAAAATTCCAAAAAGGTAAACTTGCAGTTTTTCATTATTCTTTAACAAAGGTCATTGATTGTAAGTAAAGAACAAACAAACTTCTTTTAATATTCTAATCTTATTATTATTTTGTTTTTTTTTTATATGTTTATAAATTTATAAATTTATATAGATTTCTTAATTACCTAAAGTATGTAAGTGCATAATCTTATATAAGAATTGATATTTATTAGTTATTGTATGATTAAAAAAATTTCAGGCTTTTATTTAAAATAGGAAGACAAGTTACGATTGTTCTTGCTCTAATTAATCACAATTGGCATTAATTTAATCATTATTTCAATAAAAAAAAAAAAATAAAAAACTACACAGCCAAGAGAAATATTAATATCGATCGATATATATAAAAAAAGAACTTGTGTATCTTTTATACAGTATCAGGTACAGTACGTACTGTACATACGTATAGTACGTATATATGGTTATATAAGTATATATATAGTATAGTTAAGTAAAATGCAACTATAATTAAAAAAAAATTAGGTTATGTAATAAAAAAATCGGCCGATTTTGGAATTAAAAAAAAGATTCTTTGATCTCCATATGAGTCAAAATCGTGTGCAGGTATGTTGTATGTTTGTATGTTGTGTAATTAAATGCATCAAATTAGTTCAAATTTTATCATATTTTGTCATAATAGTATGTAAATCAATATAAAAAAAAATTTTTTTTTCTTGTGCATTGTTTCAATATTTTCCATATATGCTATTATGATTTACGTTTACATTTATTTCATGACTAAAAATTGACTTTCGTCGTCATATTTGGTCTATATCCTTGATTCCCTGAATGTCTTTTTTGTTTCCCTACATATTACCCTGATATACATTTTGATATACCTTTTTGATATGCCTTTTAATATTCATTTATTTGATATTAGTATTTGATTGATATTAGTATTTGTATTTGATATTATTAGTATTCGATATTCGATATTCGATATTAACGGGGGAATTTTGACTGAAATTCAAAATTGGGAATAATGTACAGCCCATAAAATAAAGAATAGTGTTACACTTTACATTGTAATTTATTCGTTTTTCCTTGTCAAAATGTACAAGATTAAATACGGTTTTTAAGACTTATTAAATTAATACTGAAATTAATAATTCAAATCGATCTCTTAATATTTTACTTTTTAATAATAATTAATGCATTATTATTCTTATTAAAAGGTTATTATTTATTTTATTGTATTATTTTGGTCGAAATAACGCGTCATTTTACTTTGCTTTGTGGTCTCAAAATTCCTTCTTTTTATAGTGCATTTATTTTACTTTACTTTGTGTTCTCAAAATCTTTTCTTTTATATTGAAATATTGCATGCTGTCGTGTATACATCGAAATTATTCGTGATAATTAACTATACAAGACCATAAATTCGGCTACACGAAAAAAAAAAAAATTTTTTTTGCATAATAACATTATTAACCTATCATTCGTTATATTTAACTTTAACAGGTGATCTCTTACTTTATAACCTTCATTCTTTCACAATTGAAAAAAAAAAAAATCCCTACAAGACTAAATCTGTCTTTCAAGAGTTCTCTTAAAACGGTTAACACCGTGAAATATTTGCCAATTTATATTTTCTATTTAACCAAGAATTATTTTTCTAAATATCTTTGTACATATTTATACATATTGTTTAATATTATACACATGTTCATTGTTATTGGTTAGCCTATGACAACATCCTTGCTGGTTTTCAAGGTTTAACGGTTAATTTTTTTTTTTCATTGTTCAGGATCTTTACCTTTTCCTCCTTAACTTCGAATTAACCTTTCATCATCATTACATTCGTTCTTTTTTTTTTTTTTTTTAGTTATACCCTATATAATTTGTAGAATTTGGCAGAATTTGTTTTATTCTTACTGGACTTGATGTGTATTATATAGAAAATGACTCGAGCGAGTGATTTAACATATTTATGTAAGTCTTTCTTTGATTCTTTGATAAATGAAATTTCTTTTAAAAAACTATCCATTAACCATTAACCATCATTCATTTTAAATTTAACTTTATTACAATCTTTGTAGTTCGTGCAGTATTTGTTACATGGACTTTTGGATGGTTTCTTCAGCACGTATGGAACCTTGATCGTTTTGAAGCATTACGATGGCGACGTGTTAAACGGTTTGAATTGGTATGTTAATTTTTTTTATTTATTTATTTATTTTGAATTATAATTAAAATTTCGAAATTTTAATCATATATAATAGAAATCTTCAATTACAATATTGCTTTGTATCATGTGTCCATTACAAGCAACCTACGATATAGTTACTTCAAAAATAAAGTATACTGAAGGTTTCATGATGATTCCATATACCGGCGATATTATTACAAAGCCGGTGGTGTTTTGGAATGATGACAATTTAAAATTAGTTACACCTATCAATTACATTCTCTGCGCCAATTTTAGTGCTCAAACGTAATTATTACTTTTTTTACAAATTTTTAAGTAAATGTTAATCTTTGCGTAAATAAATACTAATCTAATTTATATCAATATCGGGGGGTTTTTTTTTTTAGGTGTTTATTATTCTTATTACAGTCCTTTTGGAATTATCTAGCAAATAATATTGCAAAAACAACTTTTATGGGTAGTTTTGGTATGTTATATATTTAATTTCAATATGACTTCCTTCGATAAATATACTAAATTATATATTATATATTAGAATTTAAATCATATATAATATACTCCATATTCAGTATGGCCTTATTTCCGTTACTACAATGGATATACCGTTATGATCCTTTATTAACTGAAGTAGTTCCTCAATTTGCTTATGGTATAATTTTACTCATAATCGCTTTGTTGGGTGTAAGGTCCCATTGGAGATTTACGAGATTATTAAGAATTACTAGAAGTGCTAATTCTTCTCAATTGAGCATTGTATTAAAATTAGAATACTTTAAGGTATGTATAACTAGTATAACTAATAAATATTAATATTTATAATAATTATAATAATTATAATAATTATAATATATTAAGAATCTCTTAATAATTATAATTATTATTATGAATATATTAATAATTATATTATTATTAATAACTTATTAATAAATTATTAATAATTATTAATAATTATTAATATGTTATAATTATTAATATTATAATTGGGATTCTGCAACCCGGGCACGTGCCTGTGCCCAAAAAAAAAAAATCAGGCACGGGAATAGGCAATAGGAATGAGAAAACTGAGGTTAAAATTTTTTGTGCCCGGCATTGTGCCCGTCACCACTCCGGCATTTAATGTTCCTGTGTTTTTTTGCAGAACCCTAATTATAATTATTTAATTTATTATTATTTATTTATATATGATAATTATTAATATATTAACGTAATATTTTTCATCTATCTCAATATACATTTTTAATAATAATAATAATAGGAAATGAACCGATATTTGACTTGGGGTCTTTTTATTGGTGCTACTTCAATGATAATTTTATGTGTTGATGCTTTCACTCCACAAAAATATATCAATTCTCATAAATTCCTTCAAGATCTTTTCTTATGTCATCTCAACTTTACTATTTGGATAGTATTTGTTAGCTTGTGTCTAATTTTTTATCCTTCATCAAATACTCTAAATGATTCTTTATCTGTGGCAAAAGGTATAGCTTCTTCAATAACTGATAAATCAAAAGGTAATTTCTTGGGTCCTCCAAATAGTAGATTATCAAAATATAATCCAAATAATGAAGATAGTTCTTGGTCTTCAAATGGTTCTTCAAGAAATGATCGTACAAGTTTATATTTGGATGTTCATGATGATTTTTCTGCTAGAAATAATCAAAATAGAAGTTCTTCAAGACCTACTTCTATAACTTTTGATATACCTCCATTACCTAATTCTGTAACTTTTGACCCTCTTTCTCCAAATCCTCCTCCATCTGTTTATAATTCTTCTACTTCTCGTGAACCGGAAAATTCTTCTTTTTATTTTACTTCAAATACTTTATTACCAAGTCCTGCCCTTTTACCTTCAACTTTATCAACTAATCAAAAATCTTTTACAAATTTGCCATCATCTACTATTATAACTCCTGAACATTCAAATATTTCAAATAATTCAAATAATAATAGACGTTCTCTTTCTCTTACTTTTTCAAAACCTTTACCTACTGAACCATTACAATATCCTTCTTCCCCTTTAACAAAAATAAATAGAAATAGTTTATCTTCATTAGCTTCAATGGAAAATCAATTATCTACCGGAAATGGTTCTCAATCAAATAATCAAGATATTTCTCCTTTAATTTCTTCTCAATCAACAATATCAACTCGTGAAATTTCTAAGGATTCATTAAATTATGATGATGATTTAACTTTTATGTCTAAAAAGAATGCAAGAATGTCTATAATTTCAAATAATGATAAACCAATAATTAAAGTGACTACTTCAACAACTTCTTTTAGATTATCAACTGATATTACTGATGATGAAAATTTTACTGATGATAATAATAATAACTTATTAATTAATAATAAAAAGATTAATAAGTTTACGAAATTTGGTAAAAATGAAAAGAAAAAGAAAAAAGTTACTTTGGTAGATGGTGATCAAAAAGCTTCAAAAAGATTTCAACAAAGACAAGAAGAACTTTTAAAACAAAAACAAAAATCTTTGGCTTTAATGATCGGTGAGAATGGAAATAATGATATCAGAATAACAAAAAATCAAGTTACTCAAATTACTCATGTTAATCATGTGAGTAATAATGAATTTAATTATAATGACAACAATAATAATAATAATAATAGTTCAAGAGTATTATCTTCACCTACTTCACAAAAATATACTCCTGATTGTACTATAACTCCAAGATCTTCTTCATTAATTCATGGTCCAAAAAATCATAATAATTTAAAAACTGATGTCATTGATGTCGTAGAAATGGTTAAATTAAGTTCACCTGAATCTCCATCTCCATTATTAATTTCACCTAAATCACCATCTTCTTCATCAACAACTTCATCATCAATGTCTCCAACAACTCCAATTAATGATGATTCAAAAAATTTATTATCTTCTCAATTACCTATTATACCAAATTCTAAAATTAAATCTGGTATACTAAAGAATTCTAAAAATACATTTAATTAATTGACTCTGATGATATTTGATGATATCTGATGATAAAATTATAATCAAAAAAAAAAAGATCTAAAATATTAAGTGTTGCAATATAAATGGTATGTTACCATTGATAATATTTGTAATATTATCGAAAGAATATTAGGATATGATTAGCAGAACAATAGTGAATTGACAATTGTTTAATAGAAATGAATTTTTTTGGGAATAGTAAATATAAATATTTTAAATATAAGTTTAGATGACTTTTGTATTTTTATTTTTAATGTATGCTTTTTTTTTTTTTTTTTTTTGGGGAGGGTATTTGGTATATTATTGTATTTTTAATTATATATTCTTTCGAAAATAAATTAATTCAATAAGATCTTTATAATTTAGTTTGAAAGATAATATAATACTTGTTTTTTTACAAATTTTAGCATTCATAACCCAGAAAATCTTTATATATTTATTAAAATGTAGCGAAGATCCGGCATCTTGTCATTTGTCTAAAAATTTATTACGTATATGCTTAATCTTTTTTTTTTTTATCAAGTCTCCATCAAAAACGTAGTTTGTGAATGTATTGTACTAGAGGCTATTTGGCTATTTGACGTAGTGCACAAGCACACGTATTAGATAGAGTCTTGGTTGACAAAAGAAATTCCTTGTTCAACAAGTAAAGATTAAATATGTGAATTAATGATGTTTTAACTGAGCTAAAAAAATATTTTTTAAAATACTACGCTCAACTAAAAAAAAAAAAACTTATCGTTTCTGATATCGGAGGTTTTTTTTTATATATATGTAAAATTTTTTTATATACAATCGATGGCATGTGACCACATGATCATTGCATGACCGAGCATGAGTCCAATTAATATATTAACAAACTGGTCCCAAACAAAGTATCCTACAATACTACAGTAAAATTAACTTTTACATTTCCCAACCCATTATTGTGCATTGTAGGAGTAAACTGTCATTTGCTTAAGTCTTGTGCACATGACTTCATTTCTTGTCTTCTTGGCCTAGACCTCAACCAGTGTTTTCAACAATTCAACATACCGAATTGTTTGTGGTTTCAATTAGAGAAAAAGTTTAGTTAGTATTAGTGATAAAGAAGTAAGAAGTACAGCAAACCTGAAGTATACTTACTCAAAGAACCAACCCACGTAATCAAATCTAAACAACTCTTTCATCCAACTATTTTGAGCTAAAAAAAGTCAATCAAATGTTTCACGAATTTGAAAGCATTTTGTATGATGGTCTTAAGTTCAAGAACAAGGGCAAGAACAAGGGCAAGAACAAGGGCAAGAACAAGAACAATAACTCCCGCTATAGATAAAAAAAATCCATGATATTAATAAAAATAGTGAATATATTAGCAAATACTAAGAAGATTATATTCCACTAAAAGATTTAGATGATTAATTTCTAGATCTTTCCATTTTTCGTAAATTTTTTCTTGCCGATTTTTGTAGTTCATAGTTTTATGTGATAAAATCATGTTAAACTACCCCAAGAACACCTCCAAAAATTAACCAAACAGAATTGGAGATCAGGTGTAACGTGAAATAAAAACAATCAGTAATAAGCTTTAACATTAAGTTAGAGTACATTGAACTAGAGTTCGGATAAGGTTAGGGCAAGGTTAGTAGGTAGAGCTATAGTTGGTGGTAGAATTACCGAATTACGGCATTACGGCAACCTTTTCTCTGGTAGAATTAATTCTACCATTAGTGTTTAATTGCCGTAAATATTAGTGCCGTAATGCCGTAATGCCGTAATGCCGTAAT